>DWKA01000602.1:0-15580 GCA_018249155.1 Panoquina ocola ocola
ACGAAACTTGGAAAGACGTAGAGACACATTAGATGCGCAGAAGTCGTCTTGCTCTACTTTTTGTTCTGCGCATCTAACTGTCTCTTTCAGACTCTTGCCAAGTACCTTGCCCTGTACGACATTGATTCCAACCCATTAATAGCCCACTGCATGAGTTTTGTAATTATTGCCTAAAATATACTCCACTTTGCTGCGTCATTGCGGATAGGGTAGTGGCCAACCAAGGTGACGGAAGCGAATAATGTCTTTCGACAATATTTAATTATCAATTACTGTTTAATTTTACAACTGAGACCGACAACTTTACGAGTACGTACCCTCCGAAGCACGGAAGTGCTCAGAAAATTTCAGTACATTATTACGTAAGGCAAAAAAAAATTTTTTGACGACGCTGCTTCGCTTCATTGCACATCCCTGGTATTCATTATTCGTCACTAAAGCAATATAATTTAGGTCTCAATATAATAGGATTTATCACATTCATGTAGTCTAACTACTACAAATACACGTTGGAGTCTCCAAAGTTATTAATGTGTTAGAACTATTTTCTGTAACAATTTATATTAATGTGATCTCTCTTATGATTGCACAACAGGCAGCGTTGATGTCTTTTGTATTACGAAGGTTTGGATGTCAGATACTTGGGACACTCGTAATAATATAATAGTAGCAAATATATTTGTTGTTATTGCTAGAATAAGTAAATGACTATAGGTACTTACAACCATTATGTAAATGTAAGCATTGTAAACATAACAATTTCAACGGTACCGCTACATGCTAAGTTTAATTGCTTTACTAGTGTTGCGAATTGTGAACTGTCACTAAACAAAAAATGACCTCAAAACGTAAGTGTGTCACTTTACATGGGTTATTATGAAACGTATTGGACGTAAATATTAACTGGTTAACTTTAGTAGTCAAATGTTGAGAATATTTTAAAATAACAAACATAAAAAATAATAAAATTGATAGAGTCATCGGAAAGTAAATTGGCAAAAGTCTGAAATAGACATTAGATGCGCAGAAGTGGTTTTGCTCTGTTTTTTGTTCTGCGCATCTGTCTCTTTCAGACTTGCCAAGTTACGTGTCGATGACTGTATCTACGTGTATATTAATTTGAATGTGTGTATCACAGACTAATGTGTGCATTTATTCGTACATCCTCCGTTTTTTGTTACAAGATAATGACGTCTTTAATTAACTGACCTTCAACTGAAGATGCATTAATTCTGATTGACAAAAAATACTAGAGGAAATTGTATATACGTACAATAAGTTTATTAAAACTTTTTGTGGCAATAAATGTGAATAAGCTACAGTCACGGTAGAGCCACGCTAAGCGAGGCGAACCCGATAAAGCCTTTTTATGCCTTGGCTACAAAATTGTAAATTAACGTAACATCAAATGGCTGTTGTAGAAATTAAGCGTTACTCAACATTTCAATATGGGTTGTACTGAATTTATATGCATTTAAGAATAATTCAGTCAATTTTAGACTTAAACTCAGAGCACCAAAGTTGCATTTTTTTGTTAACTTATTCCAATTCATTTGTAATTTAAATCAAAGCAACTAAGTTTAAAATTAATTAGCAATAAGCCTTTCGTTTAACTTTAAGCGGAAGCGTGCTGTATAATAAGTTCGGCGTCCTGTAAGTGGATAACAGTTACGTGTGTGTGCGTAGGCGATCGTCCTACGTACGCTATTACCTGCACAATGACAAAGGCACCATTCTAAGTTTCTCAGTTTCGAACCGGCGTTCTATATACAAAACTGTTTTACCTCGCGCTGTTTGGTCTAGTTCGCCAGTGCAAGTTCATTGTTCGTTGGACTTTAAAATACAACTGGACGTAACCGCCAGACGCTGTGTGAATGTTTTTGTGGCAAAGTTCGACCCTCGGCAGAGGTAAATCGTTTTTGTAGAGTCGTCACTCGTCACTTACGCCTTTTTACTATTTAGGTAGTTACGTTTTGTTGTTGGCGTTGAGAAGCGAGGTGAGTCACGTTGTTACTTGACTGAAATGTTTATAATGTTTATCGATAAAAAATTGTGTTATTTATATCGAGCATTTATTTTTGGATTTTGCACTTCCATCGTATTTAAATATTTCTATTGTTATTCTTTTTAAATTATACAATCCTTTAACCCTCCAAGGCGAATTAATAATTTTTATTAGTAATACATATAAATAGGAAGTAAAGTAATTTAATCAACTCAGAAATGCAGCAGTAATCCATACAAAATGTACATAACGCGTGGAACGCGATCATCCGTTCAGATATGTCTGCTAGAAAGAGAGTACAAGAAATCATAAAGCTGCACCATACCATCACGCGAGTGTTTTCATCTATTCACTTATCCGTCGTTGTGAATTGGTTGTCGATACTTCGATAGTAAACAATCGACAGTGGGACAGCACTGGCGGCGCGGTAAGCGCAACACGGTCCGCGGTCGGCTCCCTGCCCGCACATCCGCTTGCGCGTTCATACCCGCGCCCGTACGGAGCCCTACCTGCCCGCTCTAACTAGCAACTCAATTCAAAAATCGAACGCTTTATCAATTAAAATAAAACCACAGATAAGTGAAACATTTTTCCCGCGCTTGTGAATGTTCTCTGTTATCTATTGACATAGTGAAGTAATGAAATTGAAAATACGTTCCGGTTTTTGTGAATCTGTGACCGTTACCGCGTAAGGCAAAACAATAAGAGTTTAATTTAATCATTTTAATATTTTAGTTCAGTGTACTAGTTTTAGTTTTTTTAGTTTCGTTTAAACAAAATCCGTATTTAACTGTATTTTTGTTGCGGTTCTGATGAAGCCGTATACGAAAACAGTTTCCGGTGCAACGGCAAGTAAAAAGTAAGTAAAATAAATTGTAAATATCAAGTTTCTTGGCAGCAATTGGATAGCGGTATAAATGCCATGGGTTCAAAAGTAGGTAGTAATACTTCCACTTCCTAAATTGGTGAATGTACTAAATTGTGTAATATTGTGCTTTAGATTACTTACTTACATTTTTAACTGTATTCGTAATAAACTCTATATACAGCATATTTAAATTAAGTAAATGTCTTAACGTACCAATCATCTTCTAAGTGTTTTTTTCTAAGAAAAAAATGTAAGAAAAGTATTTGTAAGAAAAAAAATGTTTTCTTAGAAAGTAGCATTAGCCATAATCATGCATATGTGCGTGTGCTACACTTACTCGTAACTATAAATACTTACCTATTACTTCAAAATACATATTTTATATCTATCTAAAGTTGTAATAACTATATTCTTATACTTTAAATAATACCAACCTAATAGTTTGAAACACTTAGTTAACCCAAATCGATTTGGTACGGCACGATTTGCAAGATGACGTAAGGAACCAAGTAGGTTTCTTTCTCACATAGATCATAGTAACCTTTATACTGCCTTCTTAACATTTACTACTCAATTTAAATATAGATTTTAGGTCCACGGACGAAAAAAACTAATGTTTTTACATTGTCTTAAAAGTAGATACCTATTTTGCTCTCGTTTTATTGGCAGTATTGATAGTTATCATTTATTTTATCTTAACAAAAAATAAAAAAAAATATAACTCCGTCATTGATTTTATATCACGAAGATAAAACGAGATAAAAATAATAATACTATTTGCTTAGATCTTATATATTTTTTTATTTTATCTTGTCGATATTTCGCACGCTTGTTGCATTCACTTTATCCGTTGTTATATTACTTTTTTCTTAACAATTGTCAGGGCTGTGGTGGAAGCTTATGATCCGTGAAATAAGGCGGAAAGCGGGGGAAGGTAAAAGTTTGAACATCTCTGGGTACCATGGCCACACATTAGCAGAAACCCAAGGGTCTTTCCCCATAACAACGGCGACGTGGTTCAACCACTATCTAATTTAAACGTAAATTCGTGACATTCCCATTCACTTGAAGTTTAGTTTATCTAAGTATAGAAATAAATATAATTGAAGGGTCCGTTTGTTACATTAAAAAAAGTGCTTAAGTATGTTAGTTCGCATTGCATATTTTAGTATATCCCTATGTTTGGTTATTCTGGCTAATCTCTCATACGGCTGGACCAATTTTGATGCGATTTTCACTAGCAAATAGCTGATGTAATAAGAAGTAACTTAGTCTACTTTTATTTAGAGTTATAAAATAATTAAATTTCACGCTGGTAAAGTCACGAGTATACTTAATCAAAGATAAATTAATAGCTACACTTTTCGCCTTTTATCAAATCTCAGTTACCTCCTATACCATGGATTTGTTCGTGAGCCAATTTCACGTTATAATTTATCACGCTGTGAACCGTTTATTGTAATCAACGTGTGTAATTTCACGTTCTCAGTTACGGCTGGTTACGACATAGCCTAAAGAACTACGACAACCGATCAACAGACCTCTTGACAGGTCAGTCGTGCAATACGTGCGGGGGTTAGGCCACAAATCTCTCATACAGATCTGGGAATAATGTTCAGGGTTGTCACTTTGTAGTATAAATTATACCTATTATACCGACACGGGACCTTGTTATAAATAAATAAGAATAATACTTTTACTAAATAAATAATACTTTTATAACAATTTTTGTAGTCCTGCGATCAAGAAATAACTTTAAAGAAAGAAAGAAAACTATTTCATCGGAAAATATAGCATCCGTTACAGTTAACATTACATTTGTATAGTTATGTATAATTTTACATCATCTAGATCATTTATAAATAAAAGGAATATCTTGACGAAAATAGATGAAACTCAAGTGTTACAATTTACAGTTAATATTACAGTCGCATAGTTTTGTTAGCTAAATTTTAACGTTCAAGCTACAGAAACCCCTACCAAAGATTGATCGTAAACTATACAGAAGGAAGTAACCATTAGCACTGTAAGTTACACGGGTTACGCGAAGCCTTGTGTTATAATGGTTTCCAACTCAAACCCCACTGGGACGGAACAATTGCGGCCATCTTAACGTTTATTCAAAGCATTGTGCAGTAGCTAGGTATATTATAATCTGTTAGTAGAAAGTTACTATCGGCTCAATCTATGCCATATTCGCTCAGTGTGTGCTATTCCAGTTCAGTGTAATAATACCTTTGTTTGTACCTATTGTAAAGGAATGATGTGTTTGTTTATGATTTATTTACGTAATCGGTTAGTTTACGTTCATTAAAATAATCTATGGCATGTTATATTAATTTAATCGATATGAGAAGAGAAAATAGTTGATTTCTTTAAATCTTTACAGAAACCAACCTCCAATCAAGATTTTAGCATAATTTGTAATTACTTTCCTTTATCTTAAATAAACATATTGTTTAAATAATCTTAATGTTTCAATATACCTACTCGCCCAAATCTAGATATAAAAATCAGGTCATATTATTATATTAGTTGGCCGGTTGATTTATTATAACTAACCAGTCATCAGATCAGGGCTGTCAACTATTACATTACATATTAGGTACCTACTAACTTTTGTTCGAAACATACGCGCAATACTAAAATATAAAATTTAAGTTTTATGTCACCTGTCAAGAGTTTCTCACCACCATCGCAGTCCTGCCTTGGGTAACCATGATCCATACAACTGGATCGAAATATCGGAATACATAATAACAAAACGAATCGTGAGTACCATTGAAAATATTCATATATCGGCTTTCATAAAATATCTGTTATTTAAAGATGAGTTACAATGTCAATTTTATTTTTTCATTTATTAGAATAAAAGTAATACAATTTTCTTTTTTTCATCATTAACCCGCCAAACTACGCAGTAATAATAAAAAAAATCTATTTAAATTTTGCGTTAATCAACCTGAGCGACAGCCCTATTTGTGCTCAATATAAAGGACACGCCAAATCCGCTCGGCCTCGCTGCCTCCTCGCATCCCACGTGAGCTTGGGCAACAGAACTGGCAACTGGAACCTTGGACCGCATCAACCTCTAGCTTATGATACTTTCATTGTCCGAAGACCACTTTATCACAATGCTCGCTCTATATAAGCCCTTCTATAGACGTATAACGTCACTACTGCATTTGCTAATACGATTGCAATCGATTAGTATTCGATTTCTTTGTCACGTGGCTCGTTGTTTATCTAGATGTCTTTATATGGTGCTAATTATATTGTTATGTTTATTTATTCGGCGTTCCCGTCTGTGTTACGATACGAGTGTGAGAGAGAATAGAACTTGAGTAAGTTAGGCCTTGAACCATACTAAGCTTAATAATAACTTGTACACTCTTATTCGATTTACTCGTCAAAAGACTCCTCGGGTCTGACTGATGGTCCATCATTTTATTTCTTTTCTTCTATTTTCTTTCTGAACCTGTAATAAGTACCTACCTATCTGTTAATTTTACCTATAAGTTTGAAACTATAAATTAACCTTAAAAATATTTATCTACTTATTACAGTATAATGTTATTCACAGTTTTCGTTAGTCGTATGTATCTCCATAATCTCGATTAGCTTAGCCTTAGTAATAGCTTGATCCGTTCAATTGCCTTCACCATCCGATACCTGGAATTGAGAGTAGAGAAGTTGGTTTGGGGAAAATCATTCGTCGCTCTCTTAAACTAATCACACCTAAAGGGAAAAAGTTTCAAATATTATATTAGTCACCTTTAATTTTGGTATACTTGTTTCTTATTAAGAGGAAAATGCATGAGAAGGCAAAATAAATAACGTCACGAAAAATCAAAATCTCCGTACCAAGTTTTAGGGTAGGTAGTATTCCGTAAAAACAAAACCCTATTACATACTAAGACATCGCTGTCCATCTATCTGTCTGTCATAATTGTACGGAACCCTTAGTACAGGAGTCCGACTCGCATTTGGCCGATTTTTTTATTATCGGATATAAATTGATCTGGCGATTCGCCTATCTCGATAGATAGAGGTTCGTGTGAGCGAGCGCTATTGACTCACCCATCCGTGTTGCTTTCTATCTCCACAATAGCATACCATGACAATCCACTGAGATTATTCGAATTTAATTAAACACATTACCTACATTGATTACACACCTACGTGCATTCTTTGGTTTTCTCTTAATTTGTTATACCCGTTGAATTTAAACGTTGTAAAGGCCCTACTTTATCGTAAGTAATTTGATAGTGAATAGAAATAAAACTGAATCAAGCCAATTAGAACTTTGAAGTCCCTTTTTTTATAAAAAGTAGGTAATTAGTAAACTCGTTAATAAATAAATATAATGATTATGTTGGTAATTATTTTAGGGATCAAGTTTGAACTTCGTCTATATTTCCCTAAACATGGCGGTTGGTATTAAATAAAATAATTGAGCGTAAAAGGTTGTTCTATTTACTGTTATTCTTAACCAATGTCCTAGATGACTTAGTTGAGAGACGAAACTGATGCGACTCGTTATAGACAATAGATTGACACTTATTTAGTATGTTTCAGTGTTTTGTTTCTAATTAGTCACGCTCTCCTAGCTCACCTAGATGAACAGGTAATTCCAAATTACGAGCCATAACGCTCAAAGCTTAGCGCTTCAAATAGCGTCAAGCTATACTTGTAAGCCTCCAATGTATGTAAAATTATTATTTTATTTAAAAGATGTGCTGAAGAATTTTTTTCTTTATTTCTTCTCCTCCAAGATACTGCAGACTTCCAAAATGGTGGTAGACAAAAAGTTGACGTGCATAAGTTTATCTGTGATACCTAAATAAATAAATGATTTTGATTTTCGAGTTTGAAGCGTCAAAAACATACGCATAAAGTCGCCTATGTAGGCCTCGAAATTGCACTTCATATTGTAGGGATGTAAACTGAATTTGTAAGCTAATTAACATTGACATAATACGACGCTTGCGGTGTCTAAAGCCCTTCAGCGGAGCGACCTACTAATAACCCAGACATAACCCGCTAAATACATATAAGACTATTCGTAATTTGATAATAGTCACATAATGTATTTATTTCCGATAATTCTTGGAAGGGTATTATTACTACATTGTACTACATATATGTACATATAGTTGCTTCATAATTATTTATTATGTATTATGAAACTAAAAAAAAGTCTTTAAATTTTATTGATACGGCGAAACCCACAAATGTGACATTGCTCAGTAGATTCTTTCCCATAATGTTTAAAGTCAAATGTCGTACTTAACTACTTACTGTACCAGTAAATTTTATTAATACTAAACGCAACCTACGTTTACGCAGATTATACAATGTTTGCTTGCGTGAATAATAAATTGTATCAACAAATTGTTACATTGCAATATTTGCAATTATTATTGAAACAAAGTTCTGTAAAGTGTATGGCTCCACAAATCTTTATCAGCAATTACAAACTATTTTACTCTGTAGCTAACATTACAACTACTTAATTATTTCAAACGATATTTACGTTTTAACATTCAATGTCATTTACAAACAACAAGTTTAAAACGGTTCGCTACAGACCCCAAACATGAACTCGTTGACATGAATATACAATTATGCAACTGCGTACTGCGTTGGAATATAAAACTATTTGATTTACATGTACCAGTGTTTGACGTTTGACCGCCAATTCAACTGCGTGTTAAACACTAATTAAGAATTTTGAACCAGTCGTAAACTAATTAGATTCAAGCATGTAAGCTATGTATTTACTACGTCAATCCTTGAACCAAAGCAACCAGTTATTTCGAGCTTTGCGAGAGCCGGTACAACTTCTCTTAAAAATTGTTTCACTCTATATTTTCACTTTGGTTTTTTCAGTTGGTCTCTTGTAAGGAAAGAGTTTTTTTTACCTCCCCGATTTACTTTTACATACATCCAGTAAGGACGACTCTCCCAGATTTAACTTTGAAAATTTTGTGATGTATGCTACATACTTTCTTACACATATAAATAACACAATGTGACCGTTACGTTAACCGTCCGCTGGTCAATCTACTTGTTTGTCAGCTATTGACATACAAAATATATTATCGTACATACTTGTACAATCCTACAAAAGTTAATTCCACTGGTCTATTATTAAAACTAATTCTCAGGTTTATAATAGGAAACTGAAAAAAATAATATTTATAATCCTATCGTTAAAATCAGTAACTTTATAGAATTACTACAACTACAAAATGTACAAATGTTAGTACTTAAGTCGCGAGTGTTCATTATATTCTCTGTGAATTCTTGTGCGAGCAAGATCAAGTTACATGGTTAGAACGCCTTGTCGTCAGTGACGTTAACGTTTTGCGCGCGTAATTGCTGTACGTTTGCTCCCAGGCGTTACAAGATAATCTACTCTGATTTGTTATACATTACTTTATTTAATAATACAATCATTTAAAATATAATAGACTGTTGTATTTAATTAAGTTTAATAGATGTATTTTGACGAGATTTATTTGGATTTCCAGATTGGAGCGCCAATAGTGAGCCCGGGGAGGCGAGCGAGTCGGAGGCCGGTCGTATGCGTCCCGAAGACTACCGCCTCGTGTTCCTCAGTTCTGACTCATCGTGTCGGGAGGACACCGAAGACTCCTCGTCGACGGCATCCTCCGCTGCGCCCCCCGCGCCCGAAGACTGCGACTGGGACTACTTCGAGCCCGGCGCGGCGGCGGCGCAGCCCATCCCATCACCACCGAGACACGTTCCTCAAGCTTGCCCTCGAGCGTGCTCTTGCGGAGCCGAGCCTCGGATAGTCGCAGTCCCGGTTCCTGTGCCTGTACCAGTCCCTGCCGCGCTCTGGCCCGCTTTACTCGCCTTCCCCACTCAAGCGCCACCCGTGCCTCACTGGAACACGTATCCAGGATTCCCACCTCTCGATGCCGCGGCACTCGCCCGACTCACGACGGCTGCAGCTGTCGCCGTCACCGCCGCTGCCACCGCTTCCGCCACCGCCATGCCGCAAAAGAGACTCGAGATGACCGTAGAAAGAACCGATAAGGCTATCCAATCCGACTCCATACAAGCGCTAGAGCTAGAGCCACGCGATAACGATAAGGACGATAACATTATCGAGCGGTCAGTCGAACAGTGCACGTCAGACGAAATCAAAGTGATTGCTGAAGAGGATAATTTGTCGTTAGTATCGGAGCTACCAGATACGATGCCGGACCACTTGGACGCCGAGAAGGCTTTTCCGTCTTCTAATGAGTCCGCGAATTCCAGTGATTCTGAAGCGGAGGTTGAACATAGAAGTTACGATTTACGGAGTGGTGCCCCCGAAGAGCCAGCAACGACAGATGAAGACTCTGACGACTCCGGAGGCGGCGGGGGACAATTCTCTCGAGTGTTTGTTGTTAATCCCGCTGACTCATCTTCTGATTTAGAAGACAATGCCGACAGTAGTGGCATTGACTGCGACGACTCTTACGACAAAAAATCAGATAGCTTAGAAATAATTGCTGTTGAAATGGTAATGGAAAACGAGAATAATTTAAATACCGAATCAAGCGAAAGTAATTCTCAAAATAATGATATAGTGTTGTTAGAATCGGTTAGTTTTAATGAAGAGTGCCCTGTGATTTCATATTCTAATCTAGACGAAGGAGGCAGTGAAAGTACATTAAAACGATCTAGTTTTATTAAATTTTGTGATGAAAATATGCTTCAAAGTGAGACCTGTGAAAATTTTAATAGTTTTAACGCAACCTGCGACGACAATTTAGATAATGTTGATTACTGCAATGATAAAGATAATAACCTCAGTCTATGTATGTCCGAGAATATCGAGTGCGATTCATTAGATAACTCAAGATCTAATATGGATAGCAATATGAAAGTAAAAGTCTCGGTGGAATTACCTAATGACAACTACAATAAGGAGGAATTTACAATGAGCAAACAGTCATGTGGGTCTTCAAATTTGTCACCGTCCCCCGAACCGAATCAGGACCCGAGCTTGTCGCCTGTTGAAAAAATAGACCTGTTTAAAGGTATTGAACGCACGCTTAGCGAATTGTTAAAGAAAGAATTATTAGGCGATCACGGGGAGGAGAAAATGCACGGTCCGCAGCCGGTTTGTGTTACGGAGACGGAGGGGGGCGCGAGCGCACCTGCCGCGATCACAGTTTGCCGCTCGCGCACGGCCAGTGCGGACGGGTCCGCGCGTTTCACTAGCCGCGTTATGATAACGCACGATCGTGTCTCCGTAGTCACGTCAGACACGACGCGGCTCATGCGTGATATTACAGTGCATCATACAAACTCACAAAACGAAACGGAACCTAGAGCTGACGTGCAAGAGAACGAAATTAACGAACGAATATCCGACGACGAATCGCCGCAGCCTTCGGGTGGAGTGACGGTTGTCAGTAATGCCGACACTCTCTCGGCGGTAGTATGCCTCGAGGAGGGGTTAGCCGACGACGACTCGTGGGTCGAGGACATCAGCCATGACGATGACGAAGGTACTTCGATCTCGGACTCCGATTCGGGAGACGAGGCCTCGTTACCCACCCGAGGGGAGGACTTTGCATATTGTAGACGTTCCTTAGACTTTACTTTACACACAATTGTTGAGGAGAGTTGCGAAGAAAGTGAATGCGAACAAACGACAAAGAAACCGCGGCCATTGTCCGCTACCGAATTAGAGAAATATTTTTTCTTTGGCTTAGGCGAGGGGCGGAATATCCGTGACGATGAAGATCCGGTTTCAGAAACGTCGAGCGTGTGCAGTGAAGGTGGTGAATCTATTGTCGATAATGAACAGCCAAAACGTAGTGGTGATAATGACGAACTGGTTTCGTCACGGTTGGAAAAGTATTTTTTATCCGGCTTTATGGGATTTAATCAAGAGAGGCGTGATTCCGACGGTTCCGGAAGCGTTGGAAGTGATAGTGAAGGTAAACAAAGCCCCGAACAAAGACGAAAAAGGTTGGTACGCGCTCGCGGTACACCTCGCTCACATTCTTCATCATTAGATAATCTATTAACTGGAGATGAACCCTCACAGGATACCCAGGAGGTATCTGATGGGTCGAGCACTGAAACTGAAGACCGTCATGAATCGCTTGAAAGGATCGATATTCCTTGTGAGTCAAAACGTAAAAAGCAAAATAAAAAGACCCGTGGCTCTCCGGCTGATGAACGAAGGCAATCAGTTGAATTTCCCGAGGAAACTCGCGATGATACTCGTTCAGTTTCGGAGGGTGAGGATGGAAGATCAACACCTAGACCTGAATTCCCACCTTTGGGATCTGAGCTCTCAGAATCCAAGAAACAAACTAGTAGAGATAGTGGTTTTGTAGGTAGTTGTGATGACTTATTAAGAAATGGAGACTCAAGTTCAGAGTTTACACGGTCTCACGAGCCTAAGACAGAATTAGAAGAAATCGTCGAGGAAGTCCGCCCGGACATCGATGAACGTATAGAACGTCCGCCTTCGTCACGTCCGCCGCCCAGTCCACTTACACGTAAAGATAGCTTTAATAACTGGTCCTCGGATGAGGAAACCAACCTCATGATGACTAAAATGAGGCAGTTTTTCAAACAAATGATTAATACTTCTAATGTAAGAACTTCTACTCCGGCATCGTCTAATTCCGAAAGTTCACGTCCACCGAAACCACCGCAACTATTATATTTTGAAAGTGAACTAACTCGACTAATGAAAACAGTTCCGGGTATTCGAGACGAGGAAGTGCGCGAAATTGTTGAATATTTATCTAGCGAAGACACATGGAGTGATTCGTACGATTCATCGGACTACGCCGGTTCCGATTTAGAAGGCACCGCAGCGAATAGATCCGCCTTGAGAAAACAGATATCTGAGAGTTGTCGGGAGATTATCGATGAGTTCGATAAGGGAACTAGCGAGGCCGGTTCGTTGGAGCGCGATGCCGTCGGAGCCTATCAAAGGTTGGCGGCTACGTTGGGCCGGGCGGGTGAAGGGTCACCGCCTTTATTCGGGAAGGTCATGCGGCACATAGGAGGTAGACTGGTGGCGTTGATGCACGAAGTATCAGCCGGTGCATCACCTAGTACAGATGACGACAGCGCGTCCGAACCGGGGGCTTTGGCTCGGAGTCGATCTCATGATATTCTAGAAGCAACGGCGAGTCGGGGGAGTGTCGCGAGTGATTGTGAGAGGTTTTCGTGGCGTGGGAGCTTTGAATCTGCGTTGTTAGCGGCGGATTCACGGGGAACGTTGGGAGGGCCAGGGTGTGAAGCGAGGCGGTCACCTGCCGGAGCAGACCTGGCTGCCCAGAAGTCACATTCGAGGAGTTGCGGAGCTATTGGCGGCAGCGAAGACAGACTATGGCGTGGTAGGCGACGTGCATCTGCGCCTGACGCCGAGGTAAGTTATCTATATAATAAATATCAATTCATATTATCAACCAATCATCCGTATCATAAATAATTCAAACTGCATTCCTTCATCGGACACTTCATACTAGTCGTAGAATAACACATTCTGTAACATAAAACAAATCATGCGTGAAAGGTTAGCACGAGTGCCAATTCAACTTGTCCAGTATAGGGTGTTAGATATTTACAAACAAGAGTATTTACAAAAATTGCTGTGCACTCAATTATTTGGTTATTAATTAAAGAATGTTGTTAATGTAACTTGAATAGTCATTAAGTGATAAAACACGTTTCTTATTTCATGATTTCACCTTTTAACTAAGCGATATCCTAATAGTACCTAATCATTTCACGGGAAGCGTTAGTGCTATGATTATGTAATGCTATTTTAATCATAGTCCTTGGCTAACCTACCTAATTGACTATGACAATAATATATTGATATTGTCTTATTTAAAAATAATGCTTATAAAGTGTTATTAGACGTACCTATTAATATTAAATCCTTATGATATAGAATCTATTGTCGAAATATATGACTAAAGTAACATTTATTAATATAATAATGTAGGTAAGTATTTATATACAATAAATTGAAGTCTTTATTAAACTAGGATAACTGGTACCATCGGGCATATCAAATGTCTTGCCGCAGAGACCGAACCCGGAACTCCGTAATCAGGGCTACCATCAACGTCCAATAATATTACAACATTTACAATATGTCTTAGACAACTTTACCTTTGTATTACAAGACCCTGAAAAGTTCAAAACAAACTTGATAAAATCTATTCTAAGATATAAAGCTAA
Organism: Panoquina ocola ocola; assembly: GCA_018249155.1. Taxonomy (NCBI): domain Eukaryota; kingdom Metazoa; phylum Arthropoda; class Insecta; order Lepidoptera; family Hesperiidae; genus Panoquina; species Panoquina ocola. Next base: position 14,115 of record DWKA01000602.1, read on the forward strand.
AAATCTAGTCTACCTATAGTAGATAAGTAATTACGAGTCAGAACTTTAATTCCTGTCATTAGATATTTTCTTTGTTTATTCCGATTTATTTAATTGTAGGTATTAAACGATATTGAAATAAGTCACAGCGATACCTGTCTAATTCATATCAATAAAACAATAGTTAAATACGTATGTAAAGCTTTGAATCGAACCTGTTATGGTTATTGTACGATTAATAAGGATAATTGCTTATACTAACTGCAGTTTGTGAAATTCTAGCTACAGTAGTTAGCAATATTTGATTAGTATAATGATACGGAACACTTACCTGCTCTCATTTCTCACTTGACCGCTTTTTAACCCAAATACGTAAGCTCCATAAGAGCTACGTAAACGCGGTTTATGAATTAACTGTATTTATAACTTTTATACTTATCTATAGAAGATATAATACCATTAAGTTTATTATTTTTATACGATATAAATTGTCATTTAAATATTCTGTGTTAATATTTATTCATTGTATTATTTATATTCGGTCAAAAATATTATGATATTTTTGCATCTATAAACAATGTAATCCAAGTGGATCTTTTTGTTTGTTTCTGTATTACGTGTAAACTAAACTTAAAAAGTTTAATTAATATGGTACAATTAAAACTTAATGCATAACATTATTATGTAGGTATCATCATTACAACCCATATCTGTCCCACTGCTGAGCTCGGGTGGTGACCCGAGCTGAGAGGAGTCTCACAATGTTAGGGGGTTAAACGCACCAATTACGGTAAATCCGGTTAATTAAAAAATAATACACTAAATTTTATTGTAAAGGTCGAATTTTGTAAATTATTGTATTAGGAACTGAAAAGTGACACCCAGAACCACGAAATAAATTTAATATTTTTATGATAAAACGTTATTCTCGATGGTCTAAGTTATATTTCAAGTAAATATAATAATATGCAAATTAATAAGAGACCTATTGATTTTTGTTGAATACGCCGGAAAAATGCTTAGATATTGAGAACGGCCGTCACGTGAGTAAACACGACGTACACACTACGTAAATATGTAGTTCAAGGTACGTGAAAATAGTATACGCTGAAATTATTCTTCATAATAAACTGCGACAGGTTTGAGGATAACTTATATGAAAAAAAAATTGAATGCTTCATAATTGTCATAACAATTGTGACTTTCTAGTTTTCTACGTTATGCTTATTTCGACAATGTGTGTGTAGATCTTTCATTAAGGATGATTCGAGATCATTAAACGATTGAAAAGAAAAAAAATCATACAACTTCCGATTAGAAACATAATATAACATTACCGAATAACCGTTGACTCCATGTACAATTGGCACGCGAGATTATTGCCGAGTAAAGGGGGGGAGCACAAATAACTTTGAACTTTAATGACACTATATTAAAGACGGCGGGGTGACGTGTGACGTCAGGAATCTCGGCAATGAACTCGCGCG
>DWKA01000603.1:0-15577 GCA_018249155.1 Panoquina ocola ocola
ATAGCTACATACAGTAGATTGATTTTATAAATGGACGACGCGGTGCACGCACACATCAGCATGGCTCGGGCGGCGTGCGGCAAGATGCTGCATTTCTTTGCAATTGGAACCATGTTGAGCGGTCGTGTAAATGATATTTGCTTGTGTGCGTGCATCGATTCGTCTGTTTATAAATGGAGTCGAACTAGTAGTTGTCTTACTTACTCGTATATTGTGGTATAGTGCTATCAAATTCTGAATAAAACTTATTTTTTTAATTTGAAGTAAATGTATGTTCCTGTGCCCTTATTATTACAGATTTTTTTCAAGGGTCACTTGCCTAATTCAAAGTTCTCAGTTATTCTACCGCGTATGAAAATTTCCGTCTGGCGCTGTAGCTTTAACTTAACGTCATGTTTTCTAATAATACATTACCTATACCGTGTGAGAATAAAATATTCACCAATGTATTTATCTACGTGCAGGCTGGTACTACGGCGAGCGCACGCGCGATGGCGAGGCGGGCTGGTTCCCCGGCGCGTACACCGCCGAGATCATGTCGCCGCACGTGCGCGCGCGCAACCTGCGCCAGCGGTACCGCCTGCTCGCGCTCTCTGGCACCTACCTCGGACAGAAGAAGCGCCCCTAGCGACCGACTTCCGCAACTTCGCTAGTTTTTCGTATGCACTATGGTCTGTGTGCTGAGTATGAGTTTTCTAGTTTTCCGTACGCACTATGGACTGTGTCGAATATGAGTTTTTCTAACTACTCGATTAATGTAACGTAAATTAGAATGAAGTAAAATTTGTATGGGACAATTTTGTTTGTCTTAACTGCCGCTAAAGGGCTCTGCTTCGTTTGTATTTCTCCGTTTGTAATTTTGGTTGCATTATGTAGATAGAGTGGTTAAAAACTCATACCAGGCCCCTTGAATGTTACCGTGACGCACGTCTTATTTCTGCACCCGATGTTATTTCTATAATTTTTCCACAATTTTAATGTCGCGGGTATATAGACAAAATTGGCTCGTAAGGGTAGGAATCATAATCAGCTCCTACCGATTATTTACTGGACATAATAAACCGCATACTTTAATTATTTCAAAACGATAAACTTGTATACTAATGTGTAGTTTTTGCATAATATTTTATATAATTCCTATTGATATAAACTTAATGTCGAGAAGATTTCTCATAAATTAACTTCACATTTCATGAAACTAACCTGTTGCATCTAAATGTACGTCCGTCCATGCACTGCCTTAGTTTTATACGGCTACTAAATATTTTTGGAGGGTTTATGACGTCACGACTACGTCACTACGTGTGTAGGCGAAGCACCGAGTGTCCTGGTGCTTGTAGATCCGTAGATTTATTTACAATTACTATATACGCTCTTAAAGAGTACGATAATTTAACTAATGTAATTATAGAATGTGACAGTGTACAGTTACGTATGAGATTCACATCTTTTTATTGTACAGAGTAACTCCGTTATAACGAATAAAGAATATATGCTAAGTTTTTAGCTATAGGTTTTACTTTAGTATGTATGTATTCGGCAGGCACGTAGACTGTATGATCTGTTAGGTAACTTGTTTGAATTTTACAAACATTATTGTTAAAATAAGTTTCAAATTGTTTGGTTGTAGTGTAGTTTCATCTCTCACCTGCATCTATTTGTCTATGACCAATTAAGTTACGCAATTGTATTCATAATTATTGTATGTTATTTTTAATCAATGTAATCGTTCGTTTCGCTTGTCTGTGGTTTCAAAAATTTACTAGTCAGTAGCGGACGAGCGGCAATCAAAATTATAATTACCATGTTTTGTCCAATGAAATTGTTGAAATCAATGCATTCCTATTATTGGTACATCATTGTTTTTACTAATGAGTTTGATAATATTATGATTTTTGAACTGCAATGATATCGGTTGAAATATTACACTTGGCTAAGTGTATGTACTTAAGTTAAATTATTGTTATTGTGTATATACTATAATAGACATGCTAATGTACACTCGTTGAGACTTATTCGGTAATGTAATTATTATCAAATATAATTTGCATATTATATTAAACTGTATTCGTTTTATTTTCCCTTGGTGTACCTACATCAAAACAACAAGTAATTTTGTGCTCAGAAGCCATGTATTACTAGAAAACCCAAGACGTTTTATAACTAAGGACATTTGAAATGTTTACCTAACAATTTTTATCAAAACTGACTTCAAAAGCTCTTGATATTGAGAAAATTGTATGATAAACAAAGATTAACGTGCCCTCAGAATCACAGTAAAAAATGTTGAAAGTAAAATTATAATGCTGAACTAAGTATATTTTACCCTATAATATTTTTAGGTAATTTAGGTGTTCTATATTATAAGTACAGTTACTACCATTTGCCCACAAGCTGTGCTTTGTTATTTGAAAATTTTCAGTATTATATTAATTATGTAAAAGGAAAATATTTAAAATGCAAACATCTTGTTAAGTACCCAACAATGCTTTTATTTCCTCATTCATTATTCAGATTAAGATCAGTCTCAAAGAGACAAATGGAATACAGTAAGTACGTCTAGTCTGCTGTAAGTAAATTAGTAAGTACCTACTTGTAACTAAAAACTTAATAATACTCGTGAAACATCCAGTCAACACTTCACTTGTTTTGTAAAATAATTTATAAAATTTAGAACAATTAAAAATATAAAAAGCAAAGCAATATAAAAAAGGTATAAAAATATCATCTATATCTAAAGGTCTTTTAGTGCTTACAAAATAATTCTCAATTCATAAGAATACAATCAAAATAGAAGTTCAATGAAAACAAAAGTAACTCTTATAGATCTATGCATTATTATGTCTCCTTACATTATTTAAAGTAATACGAAAGCAAAGAACAATAAACATTTGCGATTGTATAAAACTATAGAATCTCGTCTTAATTTCTACTGTAAAAGATTATGCTTAAATTAATGACAATGAACAAGAGATCACAATCTCCAATTTGAAATCATTAGAAAGTTATAACAGGAATGAGTGGCTTCAGTCAACATCATTGCGAAATATTTAGAAATTTCTGCAGATTTGTAACTCAGGCTGGAACTTAGATTCTGGTTTTTGATGAATTGTCTTTGACTTCAAAAAGTTTTCTTACAAACATCACTTGCAGGGTCCCAGTCGCCGCAATAGCTATGATCTGAATAAGTGACCATCTGAAAATAAATTTATTGAACATTTAATTTTGTTTTTTACTAGACTGTGAAATGTATGTTGGAAATGGTTGCTTCAGCCATTTCTGACCAGTCACTCAATGGTGATGGTGGTTTCATTGCAGTCCACTTGTACACAGCTGGGCCAAAGTAATATTTGTACACCTTAGTAAATTGCTTCCAAACAAAGTTATAAAATAAATGATTATGCTGAATTACTGACTGCTGATTAAATTAGCTCATTATTTTGATGATTATAAAAAATCTTTAAAAGTGCTTAGTTTTGAAAATAGAACATACTTGTAATTGAGTAATTTATTAGAATAGATTAATGATTCAGGTCATAACCATCAGAAAAGTATTTGAAAAAATTTTGCACTTCATAGATTAAAACAAGTTCTAATCAACAAAACTACAATCTTATCTGTCAGCACATAATTACTGTCCTAATTAATATTGATTACTTCACAATATTAAAGAAACATGTTGTTTCATCAATAACATTGAATAAAACCTTAACACATAGTTGTTGTTATCCATCAGCAGGTTGTAGTCGCGGGACTCTCTGGCTCTGGAGTGGTACTGGTACTGAAGGATGTCGTTTATGTTACGCTCCACAAACTGTATTGAGCTCTGAAACATAAATTAATTTAAATATTACTGAAATTGTTCAGAAATCAAGTGGATACATACAAAATTGGTTCTCCTTTATTTTTTGATTGATTTTCTTTTCTCTCTCTTTAAATCAGCAACACAATAGTGACCTATGCTGTTAATGATTTCCATGGGCAACATTGCTCACTATCAGGAAGCTTGAAGCAGAACTTGTATATTAGTTATTTGTAAGATGGAGTGCTTTTTACACCTGTCTTGATCTAGGTAACAGAAATGAATTGAAAAAAATATATAATCTTGAATATAAAAATAATACTCACTGTAAAGTTCTTTATGTTCATATCGAGCTCCTCTACTTCCTTCGCATACTTCTCCCACATGTCGTATCTAATGACTGACAAGTACAAGTTGACGAGCTTGCCGGCGAACCGGGAGAACTGGTTGTCGATACACACGGCGTAGTACCCGCCGGTGCTCGTCTGGTCCGCGTACTCCGCGCTCTGCCGCCACTCGTACGGGTGGACTATTTGCCCGTTGGGGTGCCGCACTGCGAAACCGCACATACCATCGCCGCCTTTCAACACCTACGGTCAAATTAATAATACAGTATACTAGAGCTTTCAGTTCTAACTATACTAAAACATCTAACATATTGTATCAATTTAAATGAGCTAATTACCTGATAGCTAGCGTAGAATGTGGCTCCCGGTTGAACGTACTGAAAGTAACAGTCTTCTTTGCCTGCATCGATGTGAACTTTGTAGTCCATGGTTACAGCGGGTAAATTCTCGTACCATGGTGCCTCTGATGTAGTAGCTGCGTCCCCGACAAGTGATAAAACCGTAAATAACAACGATAACACAGTATACACATGCCACGTCCGTTGAGCCATTTTCAGTAAACTACTAACTTGAAAACTTGACATAATGACAGCTGATTGAGCTGACGTTGGCTTGACTTACAAATACAGATAATGTAATTATTGTCGACGTGTCCATCATAGATTATTCACTATATTAGAAAGCCTATTTCTATAATATTCGATCTACAATAGATAATTTACCTCGTAAATAATAGCTAGAACTGAAATGTTGTAACTTTTTTACTTAACAAACAACTTAGGATAATAGATGGGTAGAATATTGAGAACGTTTGTAATACTCTTCTATTTATAGAACGAAACGCAGTCTAATGTCAAAATCAGCTGCCTGCTTGTACTTGTACAGTGTACTGATTTCTCCCATAACCTATAAATTGTAATTTTTGTTTCTATTCATCTCTTAATCATTTTATGAGTGAAAAACTTCTTGAAAAATAACCAAATTATAATGAAAACTAGATATTTAACTATATTTTCGTATATAGGTTCTACTTTTAGGTTTGTCATGTATTTTCTTATTAAAAATTGATCTTAAATTTCATATCAGATTTCTGATATCTATTGATAATTTTCACTAGTAAGTCTCCATTTGTGAACCACATTTTTAGATCATCAGAAAAGCTGTGGGTAAAAGATGGAATTACTTTACAAGATCCACAGAGCGTCCAGGGAATGATAGAAATTGCGTTGGCTAAGAAAAGTCCACTCAAATTTCCTACAGTTAAATTATCAAGCCGGTAAATATCGTTTCATACATATATTATTATGTATTTAAAACGTCAGATGTACATTATCACACTTTCCCAACCCCACAGGATGCAAAAGGTGTAAAGCAAGAGCATTATAATCTTCAACTTTATTACTCTTGAAAACATTATTCATTAATTCTAATTCCGATTGTGTGCAAATCTGTATCCTCTTAAAAATAATTTAATGTATCATACATTTTATGCAAGATTATAAAGAAATGAAATGTAACTATCACAATACCCACATTTATATCCTACTCTAACATCAGTAAAGTTAGGAGTCCAAAAACCCTCAGCTTGACAATGGGTCACCAAACAAATCAAACAATCATTTGTTTCAGTGAATACATGTAAGAAATTACAATCCAAAGGACTAACCTATCCATTATCTGAATTATTTAAATTATCCTCTTACAGTACAGATGGAGGAGTCCATGCGCTAGCTTCAGCGGCGCACTTTGACCTGGAGACCAAGGGTTCTTGGATACACAAACCTGATAATATCAGATCTTATTTAAACAGTTTCTTTCGGAATGCAAACACCCCCATACTGATAAGAAAATGTATTCGGGTGCCTGATGACTTCAACGCTAGGTATCAAGCTTTGTCAAGAACATATTTGTATAGGTAAGAAAATAATTATTATTTTAAATAAAGGTTACTAAGTATTAAATTGTGATGTGGCTATATATATGTTTTGAACACAATAATTTTTAATGCAAGCACTTGTTTTATATTCCAGATTAGCAATCCTCAAAGATGGTATTGATGTACCAGAGGACTTCAGCATAGCAGAAATAATTCCAATAGAAGAATTAGACCGTTGCCACTATAAACGGTGAGTGAACATCCAGCAGACACTGACAATACTGTTGTGGCGTAGCCAACCACGCCACTTGAATCGCGCTATCGAAGTTTTCTACGACGCTTGCATATATACAAGTTCCGAACACGAGTCAGTTGAAGCTTGGCCGCCCGAGAAACACAACATGCTCCGCTGGGAGATCTCCCTTTGCCAAACTGTTACTTATCAGGATTAATAAATAGTCGATTTAAATTAAAAATTTCATTCCAGAGCACCAAATTTTGATATCGAGAGGTTCAAGGAAGGCGCGAAATACTTGGTGGGCTACCACGACTTCGGCTCCTTCCGCAAGTTCGACAAGTTACTGCAGCACAAGCACAACCGCCGCACCATCCTGTCGCTGGGCGTGCGGCGCGGCCGCTCGCTGCACACCGGCTACTCCGACCACACTGAGGACTTCTTTGATTACTGGGATATTGAGATCAAAGGGAGGTCCTTTGTGCATAATCAGGTGATTGTTTATAATTTATTTTATGTTGGTACTGGACTATCCTTTTAGGGAGGCTGTAAATTACGTTTTTAACTATAGCTTAGCACAAGTTTCTTAATAGAACTCAATGTTTTAGAGTAGAAAAGGTATGACAATATTTCCTACTTTTTCGCTCAGTAGAGGATATTTTACAGCACAAGAAAGAAAACTGCATCCGATGATAGGATCCTCCGATCTCCTACACTCATTCCTGATACACGACATGATCTGTCTTACAAAACTTTTCAGTCATGTAAAAGGTGATAAACTTTTTTCACAGATACGTCGTATGGTGGCAACGCTAATCACAGTGGCTACAGGCAAGCTGGAACCGGAGTACATAAAGGTGATGCTGCAAGTGCCATCGAAGCACTCGTGGCACCACTCCATACAGAACTGTCCCCCGCAGGGCCTGTACCTCTGCAACGTGGAGTACGACCCTAAGGACTTGGTTTATAGAGAGAACAGTGAAGAAAAGTGTGAGAAAGATAGTGATAGTGACGATGAGTTTTCTTAGTGAATTGAAGAAGCAGAGAGAAAAACTGAAAGGGACGGAGACAGTGGTAACTACAGTGGAGGGTAAAAAGTATGTAGAGGGTGATGAGCGAGTGCTAGAACCGAATGCGTACGGCTTCGTCGTCGACACTAAGCCCGACGATATCCCAGTTTTAATCGTGGACTACATTTACATCGGATCCCAGGATTGCGCCGTCGACAAAGTGTGCAAGGAATACGGTATCAAACACATCCTTAGTCTAGGTGTAGATGCGAATGTGAGCGGTGTAAATCAAAAGTTTGTACCGATGTTGGATTTACCGGAGGCCGACATACAGCCATTGTTGTCGGAATGTTTGCGGTTCATGCGAGCGGCCGTGGTCACGCAGGAGAGCGTGCTGGTACATTGCAATGCGGGCGTATCCCGCACGTCAACGGTGGCTATATCGTACTTGATGCAGTATCAATGCACGACGTTCGAAGATGCCTATAACTTGGTTAAAGCGAAACGACCAGCCATTCGGCCCAACGATGGTTTCAGAGAACAATTGAAGAAAATGAAGCCTGGCGAGTTGTTTTAGCCGTAGTGAAGCTATTGTAGTTAGCATAAGCTGTTTAAAAGTTTATTCCTTGTTAATTATGGGTTTTTATTATGAGTCACTTTTAGCGCTAAATTATTAGCCACATAATTTTTAGTGCGTTAAGTAAGTAAGGTAGTGTGAGTAAAATTCATTAACCTGTATTTTCGGTGCTTCCCAACCGTCCACCTCTCGAGACTACCTGGGTGTACGGTTGGAAAACTTTTTTACCAACCGTTCACCTCTGTCCACCTGGGTGTACTTTATGTTTTTATGAACCTAACATTTGATAGTCAACTAGAGGCTATGTAGAAATTAAAACAATAGTTTGCAAACATAACTTTATTCTAATAAATATATATCAGGGTATAGGTTAGGCCAAGGAACTTGGCCAGCCGAAAGAAAGAGACAGATAGATGCGCAGAAGTCGTTTTTAGATATCGGGGAATCGTGATTGGCTCGGTGCCTAAAAAACGAACTTCTGCACAACTTTCTGTCTCTTTTCCGCCTGGCCAAGTTCTTTGGCCTAACCTATAAGGGAAGACAAGGCGCTAATCTCCCGGGCGTCGCCGGGGCCGCGCAATCATATAACAATAATCTTATATACATTGTACAATATAATTTCATATTGGTCCGATTACTACTCAACTGTTTTCATAAAAATTTTCACACGTGTACAATTTAACTTAAAAGATTTGATCCAATAGGTGGCGCTGTTGTCGAGATTCAATAAGGGATCAATCCCCGTAGACAACATTTCTATAAAACGCCGAACAACATCTACTAGGCTAATATACACAATATGTATATAATTATGTTACAATAAGCCTACAATACAATGAACACGGAACGCCGCGGCCGCCAGCTTTCAATACGAACCGTACATTATGGTGTAGCACCGAATTCATAAGTACTCGCAGTCATCCGTACAATTGACCTATCTGTATAATTATGTAAGTTGCCTGACAACAGTTACATAGCAAACTTGGCACCAATATCAATATCAATTAATCACTTTGGCAGTTCCAAAAAGTCATGATGCATAAAATATATTTGCATGAACGCTGCAATCATGTTTTAATTAAATGAACACACTACCTTAAATGTTGTAATTTAACTTAAACAGCCAATATGATTTACTCATAAGCTATAGTCCCATCCAATCCTGAATAGGATGACCTCGCGCCATGTTGTGACGTCATATCCGCCATCTTGAACCAATAAGGTAATGTTATCGAAACTTTTCAAATAGCAGAGTTCAAGGTGTTGGACTTTCCTGTTTTTACTTTGATTGATCTATACAATAGAATTATATGGATATCTTTATTACATGTCACGTTAATACATTATCAAACTACTTAAAACTACATTTTATATGAGCAAAATGCTAGTGTATATTCCACATATTATCAAACAAACATGTATGAAACATTTTTAAATACAAATTACTGTGTACAAGGGGCCACTATTACAGTAAAGCAGTAAATACAATTTCTTTATTGAAGGATCCATATATAGTAACGGTGGGTTTAATTACGATATCGTAGTATCAGATCCTCTTTTATAACTTAATAATCATACAATGGGCAATTTGGTCATATTCTCAATGTAAAAATTCAATTATATAAAGCCACAGTTTTTATACATCCTTTCGTAGGATTTTTCTCCATATGGCAGTTTCAGGTATTGACAATAGAATCAGGTTCAATACTAATTTGCCCATCAAAATATATTACAATTTAGTTCTTTACTGTAATAATGTTACCTAGCTTATTAATTACATTGCATGGGTTTGGTTATTGTAGCAAAAATTGTACGTCATAATTATAATTTGTTACCATTATAATTGTATATAAAATTTATTTCCATTTTTTTTATAATTTTAGTATTTAACCTGTATAATATGAATCTTAAAAAGTAGATACTATTTTGTTTTACAAAAAAAAACATTTATTTTCAGTCAGTTCATTGTCAACACACAATACTAATAATTATGTATGCAATACATTTTATAATTCTAAATTAGATAAGAATTGTATTGTATAACAGTAATGTATTGTAAACGAGTCAAAAAAAATACAACCATTTAAATTTGAGACCACAACAATTACGTTTCCATCACTACCAAAATTAGGAATGTTGAATTTGAGTCCTAAAACATACTTCATTTTATATTTGACTCGCATCTAAAATCATTAAGTACCACACGTCTTTCCCAAACAGTACAAGTCTGTCCCTTATAAAGAACAACAGGTAAAAAATGTTTAATAATCTGTATCATTATACTACACATTTTTAAGTACAGCATTTAATTTATTAACAATTCAAAAGTATACTAAAAAAACAAGTATAAACTGCAATATTACCGAAACTACATTATTTATAATTAACATATTATTTTGAAAACTAATTCCTTTACTCGTTCTGAAAAAAATTGCTACTACAGCAATAAAATCAACTATAGTTATAATTATACAACTTGTGTTTGTAAAATGTCAACTGTTCTATGTAGTTTGTTATTGTGCACAATAAACACTATTTTGTTGTATTAAATCAGATACTGTCCTGAAAATTGAACGTCATGACCAGCATTCAGTCTTCAACCTTAACGCAATCTCATCCTGACCACATAATACACCATCCTATATACAAATATACTTTTTATGTACATAATTATTAACTTATTCAACGAATTATAATATAAATTTGACATTATGAGTGCTAACCACTAACGTACGTCTAACCTCATATACAAATATTGCAACAATAAAAATATAAAAAACTTAAATACATATTAAATTGTATAATTCCATTGTACTTTATGTAAAAGTTTATGCGCACCCGATATATTTTTATAACATGGTAATTTGTCATTCATTGTGAGTGTCTTTTAAATAGTTACAAGAAAAATTAAGTACTCGAAACACGTCAAAGTAATGATAAGTTAAAACAAATAACTAACTTAAAGGTACTTATCACAACATAACAAAGGCACTTGTTTATATTAAAAAAAAATCAAAATGTATAAAGAAAAATTAAGTACATCCAAATGACTATTCGGCTGTGCAATTTCAAAACCTAGCAGGGGGAAAATTTTGAAAAAGAAAAACGTGTTTTTGCCTGATGCATTATTAAAAAGTTCATTACGAACGAATTTACAGTGTAATTTTTTCAAAACGTGCCATAATGGAAATAGAAACTTAACATGTCCACAGTCAGTTACAAAGACCTGCTGCCTAACCACTTCAAAACCTAGTACGGCACAATGACAACTTTAAAACCTAAAGGGGCTGTCCCTTGCTAGGCTTTGATCTTGTCCTGGCCAACAATCCATTGCTTAATCCGATGATCAAATGTCAAGTACATCAAGAACATCTGAAATCGATAACGATAATATTTCTGACTCTAAATATGCCACTACCATCGACTCTGACGACCATTTTACAGAAATCGTAAATTTTATAGAAACACGACAACGTACTATTCGTTCAATACTTCTAAAATCTGATGAATCTGTATTTATCGCCACCTTCCCTGATTCTATTATCTTCAAGGACCAACAACAAGCAAACAGTTTCAATGCACCTCAATCCCAAATATGTTAAGAAATTAATTCTCATATCTCAAACACAACTAAAAATAAAGTACAGAGAAATAAACTAAAGTACCCATTCAATGAAGTGATGTGTGGAAATGGCTGTAAACGGAAATGCAAATTGTTTACAACAGAAGAGCGAAAGAATATATGGGATAACTTTTGGAACTTGCCTTATGTACAACGGCGGCATTTTTTGAATAAATGCATACGAATTGAAAATGTTAAACGACGAAAACTTACAGAATTTTGTCCAAATTCTAAGTTCTTTAAATCGGAAAGTCGATATTATTATTTAACAAAAGGTGATGAAGCTCTCAACGTCTGCCGAACTTTATTTTTAAGGACCCTTGGATTTAAAACAGATGTAGTCATTACAGAATTAAGTAGAGCCATAAAGCGCAAAACTTTTTACGAAGATTTGAAAGAAACCCGAGGTGGCAAGAAGAAGCGAATAAACAGAAATGCTAATATGGAACACATTTTAAGTTTCAATCCAGCTGTGAGTCATTATAGACGACGCAATGCTCCATTACCACGATATTTACCACGATCTTTAACTCTTTAACTTCATGTTTAACGATTTCAAAGAGAAAAACCCAAACGAAAATAAATTTTCAAAGGAAATATACCGGCAAACATTAAAAGATATGAATATCTTATTCAAATTTCCGAAGGTAGATAAATGCGTGGTCTGTGGAGAGCTGGAAGAAGAAATTAAACAATATAGTTTAACAGAAATTTAAGAAAATGTGACAGCGAAATATGATGCTCACAAAGCTCAGGCTAATAAAGCCATCTGCCAATATGAGATAGATGCTGGAAAGGAAAATACTAAAACAATTCGTAATTATTCATTGGATTTGCAAAAAGTCATGCTATTGCCTGATATGTCAAAGGTGAAAGATTCCTTTTATTTGAGTAGACTGGTAGCATTCAATTTAACTTTCGCATCCGTTAAGAAAATGACCAATGTAAAAAGTACTTGTGTTGTTTGGCACGAAGCCTGGGCAGGAAGGGATGCCAACAACATTGTGAATGCATTAGTGGCTTTTCTGGAGAACCAACGAGACCTGCAACACTTAATTATATGGTGTGATAATTGCACCAGTCAAAATAAAAATTGGATTCTATATACTGCCCTTGTAATTCTAGTAAAATGTGGATTGTACAACATAGAAAGCATAACTTTAAAATATTTGACAAAGGGTCATACCCACATGACTGCAGATGACGTACACCGCGATATAGAAGCACGTATGAAATGACAAGGTGCGGTTGTATGACTTCCAAGATTTCAAGCAAGTTATAATTAAGTGCAAAAAAAATATAGAAGTTCTAGAAGTTAAAAAGATCGTATCTTTGAGCTAAAGAAAAACGGTCTCCAAGACGAAATGATGAGTATGACCATAAAAACCAACAAAAAAGAAGGAATTATCTTAAAATTAGTTCCACTTATGCCTTTAAACAGGCGTCAATTTTGGGTCACACTACCAACCAATGATGGGGTTGAAGATCTCGCCACTCGTGGGCAAATCGAGTATGACTGAATGGTTAAACACTTAAGGCTTTTAAACGTTATTTTATTGTATTGGGTCATATTGAGTTTTTATTGTTCTATAATAAATTGTATGTCTTTGTAAAGTTTTATTGTTGATTTTTATAACCTTTGTTCAACCATAATGTTACGTCAAAAAGTTTGTATCGATGTTTAAAACTTTAAATTAAGAACGTTTAAGTGAAGATTAATTCAAATAAGTTATAATTACATTGGAATGCGCACGGAGAGCGAGAAAACGGTCCGAATTAGATAGTCAACGGAGGGGCATTGAAGTGAGAGAAATATATGCTAACAAGCGTGTTAGAAAGGGATGGCACTGCCCCTCCGTTGTGCTATCTCACTGCCCGAATTCTAAACCTGCTCACTATCGAATGATTTTGAACCTTATTGCAACGACTAAGAAAAAAACGACTAAGAATTCAATTTAGAAAGTATAAGTTCCTTCCGTGCACAGTCCATATATATAAAGTCCTTGGATAATTATAAGTGATCTAATATAGTGTGAAATTGTGAAGTCATGGGCTAATAACGAAGTGATTTGTAAATAAGGGTAGTGAGCCAAGTAAAATGTATATTGGTAAGTGAGTGAATAAAAAGCAGTTTTTTAAGTATATGGCGTTTAAGTTGACAACCTCCTCCAGCCAGTCTCAAGGTTAAACAACCTTTAAAAGAGTTATTTGAGAGTCTCCTCAATAATAAGGAGAAACCTGACCCAGCAGTGGATGTATCATAGGTTGAAGCTTATTGAGTTATACGATCTTGTTTTTATTTCTCCTGTAAAATTTGTTCAAGTCCCTTACTAGGTTTTGATTTAGGACAGCCGTATTCTAAAACATACCTCTAATATAGTCAGCATTTTTTGTTTAGCACAATGTGACAATATTCGATTTGTGCTGACCACTTATTTATTTGATTTGACTTAGATAAAGGAATGCGATAATCCTCGTATCACAAGAACACGTAGTACATATGAGCATTTGGAGAGAACTGTACACTACATTTTACAGCTAATTATATTCTGACATTAAAACTAAACTAAGTAATATGCAATTATTTACATGTTAATATTATGTATACAATACATGTCTGTAAAAAAGTAGGTTAAATTTCAATGTTTCGCTGAAACTGGGTTAAACTTTGTAGCATGTCTTATCAGTGACCTCAGTTTGTCACAGCTTAAAGCTCTACGACTTAAAAACCAGCCGATAATAATAAGTACATTAAAAAGTTTTACTTATAAACATAATAGCGATATAAAAAGAACTCTAAATGCACCTCAAACTAAAGTTTTAGAGTATTATTGTGGCAAGTGACAACGCATTAATATGTTGTTCATCAAACAAATAATTCTACATTTTCATGTTTCAAATGTTATTCAGTTTAATAATTTGATAAGAAAGGCACTATTTTTAAGTCCATTTTCAAAGCACCTGGTGATATAATGTACACAATTTGTCAAATGCAAAAACTAGACTTTTTTTATTCGTTCTAAACTGAGCACCATCTCATACCACCCACTTGAATATAGTTTTCCTGCTTTTTCTGTTGTCTTAATTATCTGTACGCGGATGTCATTCACAACTCAAAATCATGCCAATGTTAACACCCAACAGCTAAAACCTGGAGGCATACCAGAAAAATAGTTCCTCCACATCCCGCCCGTATAAGACGAAACTATACATTGGCCTCACTTGAAAAACTGAGACTTCAAAAGCTTCTTATAGATGGTCCAGACCTGAAAGAACAAAGTCTCAGAAGCTTCTCTTAGATTGTCCTCATCTGAAGCCCGATACCTCAGAAATTTCTTGCAAATAGTCCTGACCTTGAGACCGAGGTCTCAGAAGCTTCTTCTAGATAGTCCTCACTTAAAGACTGGGGTCTCAGAAGATTCTTATAAAAAGACCTCATCTAAAGACCAGGCTTCACAAACTCCTTATAGAGAGTCCTCACCTAAAGACCGGGGTCTCAGGAGCTCCTTATAGATAGTCCTAACCTTGAGACCGCGGCTTCAGAAGTTTCTCGTTAAAAGTCTTCACCTAAAGACCAGGCCACACAAACTTTTAATAGAAAGTCCTCACCTAAAGACCAGGGTCTCAAAAGCTCTTGAGCGTGAGTCCGCGCGCGGGCAGGCTGTTAGCCTTGGCGGGGGCGTCGCGCGCCTGCGAGTGCGCCACGGCGATGCTGAGGCACTGCACCCACTCCTCCGCGTTCTTGCCGTCCTTGGGCTTGAGGATGAGCGTCTGGTCGCCCGTGAAGATCTCGAACGCCTTGGGGATGTTGCGCGCGCCGCGCGACACCTTCACCGAGCGGATCTGGTTTATGTCGATGCTCTCGCCGCCGCTCTGCAATTGTCGATGAATTAGTGTTAAATACTTTGTGGGAAAGTTCACCAAGTTTTTAAAGTATACAATCAGATTCACCAAAGTGGTAAATTGGAATGGACGCAACTTTTTGTTTAACTTTAGAAAAAGAATCAATAAATCATACAGCCACAGATTTATTTTCTTTTGATGAGTGAATGGATTGTCAATTGTGTAATTCAGATATATTGTATCACTAGTGGCCCGCCCTCGCTTC
>DWKA01000604.1:0-15566 GCA_018249155.1 Panoquina ocola ocola
CTAAAAAACGAACTTCTGCGCATCTATCTGTCTCTTTTCCACCTGGCCAAGTTCCTTGGCCTAACCTATACCTATCTAAACTCACACCAACTTTGTTTAAAATTGATATAGTCATCATCCACACGTAACTTGGCAAGAGTCTGAAAGAGAGAGCAAGATGCGCAGAACACACAACAGAGCAAAACGACTTCTGCGCATCTAATGTCTCTTTCAGACTCTTGCTAAGTTACTTGACAACAACTATACCACCAATCGTATTAGGTATGCATACTGGTACTTATGCATAATTAGATTTGTGGTGTCAATTTTAGTGCTAGCACGTACTTAACATGTTCTAACATGTCACAAAAACGCCCTAATCTCATGGAAGCTGTGAGTGATCGAGTTGAGAGCACTTGAGTGGACAACCTCTATGTGATGACCCTACAGATCAAACGATTAACCCCAATCCATCTGTCATCTTGCCTCTGATAAAATATAAGAACAAAAATGCGATCTTTATTCCTGAAAATCACTATTAAATCCGGGTTTGATGTTATTATGGAAAGGTGATAATTATGAAAAAAAATTAGGAAAATTTAGGAAAAAATGAAAAATATTATCATTTATATTGTTCATAATATTGCTTGTATGTTATGACTGCATATTTTTTTACAAAAAGTTGACACGGATACAAAAATAATTTGGTAAAAATATAATGATTTCTTAAAGGTATGGAAGAAATTTTTTACGTGAGTTTGTACCAGTCCACATAATTTCCAGAAATTGGAATGACTTCTGACTTATTTTCTTAAATTACGATCTCATTACCGAGAACGACTTTAGTTTCGAGTTGAAGAAAGTATTAACGGTTTTTGGCGAACTAAAGATTATTAATGTAATTGAGCGCAGTCAGCGTCTTGGGCACCCTTTTCTCTTACGTTTCGAGACTAAAAGCCTTACGTACAAGATATTAGCTTTCGCGTTTTTCAATCAAAATCAAAACCAAAAACATTTTATTCATGTACGTATCACTGATACACTTATGCACATATTTTGTTTAATCTACCACCATTTCGGAAAGGCGCTTTGTCATAGGGGAAGAAATGGCGAAAGAAATGTTTTTATACTTAAAATGCTTAAAAATTAATCAAATTAAAAATAATAATAATTTAATTTTTTATTTTTAATTTAGGATGGAGGCTATGAGTTTAAGACGGAGGCAGTGACGTCACAATATGGCCCAAGGTCATTCCCGTTCAGGGTTTCATGTTACACGCTTTTGTTTTACAACTCGAGCCAACGTCTTAAGTTACGTTCGAAAGGTAGAGGCGTACGTAAATTTCATTTACCGTTGGAAAGTGCCGAGCGGCGGGCACCAACGCAAACTCTACTTAATTACGCACATAAATTGAAGTGCTCTTCCCTATACGATAGATGTTACTATGTTAACTCGTAATG
Organism: Panoquina ocola ocola; assembly: GCA_018249155.1. Taxonomy (NCBI): domain Eukaryota; kingdom Metazoa; phylum Arthropoda; class Insecta; order Lepidoptera; family Hesperiidae; genus Panoquina; species Panoquina ocola. Next base: position 1,441 of record DWKA01000604.1, read on the forward strand.
TTGTGGTATTCCCTGACCGAATTTCGATGCAATATGGCAGTACCTACTGCGAGTATTACTTTTCGAAATATTCGTGTAATTACAACGCTATCTAGATTTGAGAGTGAGAAAAGAACTGAGAATTCATGCAAGGATATTAAAAATCGGTATTATTTTACTTTGATTTATTTATTCGTTTCCATAACGATAAAGTTATATCAGCAAGGCCATGGTTTAATACAATCATAATTATCATGCGTTGAAGCGTTAAGGCCCAACATTATTTGGACAATTTTGATATCATGGTTTGGTGGGTGGATTCCGACAGGTATTGCGCCTCTAGGTCTAAAGTGAGTACAATTTAAGTTACTAATATTCGCTGCTACACTATGGCAAATCGAATAGCAAGCACCTTTTCTTTCCTCGTCGCCTGGTCATTATCATTATACATTTGAGGTTATGAATATCCATGGGTTGCGGCCAATTACCAATGCAATGAGCTAACGAGACCAATTTATCGTGCCAACGTAATATGGGTAAGCTACTTCAAAAATAGATTGAAAATTTGTCCTGAAATATTCTTTCTGTGTTCTACTTTAAACAATAGATAGATTTTAAGTAAACGGCTATCGCTAATCATTATAATGAGCGAGAATTAGCAGCTATTAATTTAAAATTGGTAGATTGTGTAGTTACTTACTCTATTGATAACAAGAACTTGTATTGAACACGCATAATTATATTTTGTTTCAGTTCTTTTACCACGAATTAGCAGTGGATTTGTTAAACGATCGTATATTTCAGACCACTAATATAATGTACAGTTTAGGTAAGTAAGTCTTTAGTTGGTAGCTTTTAACGTAAAAAAGAAATACTTTACTATTAAAAGGACAGTCAGTGTAGGTAAAATTATTTACTTCTATTAAAATAAAACGAACAGTAATAGTTTAATTTACAAGTAAATCAGTACCGACGCAAGTTAGTAAAATTTTTAACTGCACAGAAACCTTAAATCATAAACAAAAATTATTAATCGTCCGATATAGGTTTTAATTTGCTACTAAGTACGATTATATTATATTAATTACATTTACATTTATAGGTCAGTGATAATTCTTTAATTTGTTTTTTCAGATAATACATTTTACGATGAATATCATATACACTCTCTTGTCCGCTCTGGCGTGAATATATTCAATGTGGATTGTACCATTCACGATGAAGATTATTTTCTGAAGATTAAAAGAGTAATCACAGCATTTGAAAAAATACATCAAATATTCCCAGTTAATCATCGGAGCCCCGTTGGTTTAGCTATAACAATGACTATTCATGACCCTGTAGATATAGATAAAAGAGTAATACATACTATGTATCATAAGTATAATTAAAATTAGTTTCTTATTAGTTTCTCTATGGTATAACAGTTAATGTAAAATATTTCAGGTTGATGCTATTATATTAAAAGATGTAACCAATTTAGCGGAATTATTAAAATTTAAGAAAACACACCAAAAAATCTCGGTGCCCCTTATGATATGGATAGTATCATGGACTATGGAGGACTTGAAACAAATGATTCAGGTCGTCATAATTTTCATATAATATTTTTTGTAGACCAGATAATTATTTATAACCGTGAACAATATATCATTTTACAGTATACCGATGGAGTGTTTATAGACGTCATTAATAATTCTGCAGAAGATTTTTATTTAAACATAATACAATTGTGTAAGCAGGTAAGTAGTTCGTGGTACAAAGATGTTTGAATCTTATAATATTTGGAAATTTAATAAATTTTATTTTGTTTCAGTTTTACAAATCTGTGTTTTTTGTGATAGGTGACATTATAAAAGATTATCAGTCATTATCAGCCGACGACATGCGTGTTCTTGCTATAGGAAATAAAATAATTGAACACCACGTTGACGGAGTAATGCTATTCGGTGGAAATAATGACAAAAAACATGAAACTCAGTTAGTGCGATCTTTGGTCGGAGCCATGGATATTAGGGAGAGCAAAATTAATCGGGATTTTTATAATTTAAGTTTCACGGTAAAAAAAATGTTTTAATCAAACATGAGTACATAATTATACTAAAAGGTAGATAATACCGTTCGAAAAAAAAATTCTTTAAATTAAGAGGAAAAAGTCTTTATTTCATTGAGTTTACTTAAAAAAATGAAGCGATGATCTGTTAGAATGCTTCGGCATTAGAATTGGATTTATTCAAACGCCCTTGTGTTTCATACATTTTGTACGATTTCTTTTGACGTACCATTTTAATGTTTATTTACTTTATAATTGCCAGTTTACTGATTTTTTAACACGCTTTTTCTTCCAGATTAAGACACCTGTACTACCCTGGATATCAAGTTCGTTGGCAGCATCACTTGCAGCTAAGCATAGTGATGCTAGTATTATCATTGTGCTTACAACAAGCGGTTTATCAGCACGGTGGATAGCTAATGCATCACCACCTTGTTATATCGTAGCTATAACAACTAGAAAACATACTGCAAGACGTTTACATCTTTATCGAAAAGTTATACCACTCTTATACAATCGTAAGTCGCGATATTCCTTAACGTTGTCTTCAACCTAGTATTATTTTTTTATTAGTCTTGTTTCATTACTATTAGATAGTGCAACTGAAGAAGAGAAAAATAGATTTTATTAGTTCGAAAGAGAAAACTGATAAAGATCAGAAAATCTTAATTAAACCAACTCAGTTCCAGTAAAACGAAATAACGTAGTAATAATAATTTCAGAAACTCATGCACCCGACTGGAGCCAGGAATGTTGGAATCGAGTAGTCTTTGGCGTGGATGTGGCACTTGACATAGGACTTTGCCCTCGTGGCGGCAAAGTAGTAATTCTAGCGCCATCTGATCCTGACACTAGATACTGCAACAGCTTGCAAATTCTCTCCACACCTCTTTCAGATCTCAGTTGCGTCTCCACTTAGTATAAGGCAAGACTGCGGTCAAGACTAAGTATTAAGTTATGATTAATAAAAAAGAGTAAACTGCAGTTATTTTATCAAGTGAATATTAAGTTGGATAATTAATAACTAATTAGAATAATTTTTGAAGTGAAAATTCTTTGACGGCGACGTTAGGAAAAATATTAAAGGACGTGATGTTGAAAAACAAACATATTAGTAGTTATAGAATTTAAAAATAAAACACTAGTGAATTTCTTTATTTATCCAAATGTTGAGAAGTTTCATTTCATAATTATATGCCCATAACGTATATGCGCACAACATGTTATTTTTAAATAAATGAAACACGCATCACGTGTCTATTATTTTCTTATTTTACAAACATTTTCTGGTGTTGGATCAAGAACTATCATGCTGTGATATATTTCTTTTTGAATAAGAGAATTTTAAAAAATATATTGCAGAAAATTCGTTTCCGAACGGAACTATACAAATAGATTTTTTACTTAAGTTTTTAATTTAAATCTAAAAATCCTATAGATTTCGACTTCACTGATCATTGAGCAGTATGGAAAAATCCATTATTGAGCTCCACGGAGTAACAAAATACATATACTAAGAAACGGTAGACATTTTACTTCAAACTCAGGAATTATTTATACAAAATTTACATCGTACTAAATTTAAGATGACGCCTTAAATAACCGGTTCTCTGTAAAAGCACCTAATTCTAGTTCTTGTCTTAAATCTGCTGAGTTGTCTTGAATTAAATAGTCTCTGCACGAAAACGCTGAATCGAAGAGTTGCGACTGAACAATAGAACAACAAGACCAAAATTTACATTTCTATTAATTCAAACCGAAACTGAATAAGTACCTACTGTCTAACTATTTGAATTGATTTATCAAATTGTCTCATAGCGAGCGGACTAACTTTATAAAAACCAAAGCGATTTCATTTCGTTTTGTATTTGTTAGCTGATTTCTTTCTAGTGTCATAAATCTCCTATGCTTGTTTATCCACTTTACCGGATTAATCCAGATCTAGCTTGAAAATACAGATTTTCTGTACTGTGTTATTTGCATTCAGTTAATGCGTCTTCTTTCTCTTACTATTTATTAGTGTGCGCAATAAATGATGATGAAATAAATGGACGGCTGAGCTAAAATTCGTCATTCGCTTGTCGCTTGGAATGGAACTCACCTTTAAAAGGTTCGTTTGTATATTTGGAGTTACCTAAGTAACGAGATTAGTTGTGTTTATATTATTAATAGACGGTTACTGGAGGTACTGAATCTATTATATGTTAAATGGTTAGATAAACATGACTTTGGCAAATGGTTTTAATATGCGGGTAATGAAATAGAATGTTATTGCTTACGTGGTACTGTTGAGCAGTTAAATGATGTTGTTGAATTAGATTTTGTGAAGTGGTGCGTTATCTAGGGGAAAATTAGCTGAAATTGGAGCAGGTTTAATTTTCAATAACTTTTGGAATTATACCTGGATTTTTTTTGATGATGTAATATTTTTATATAAAAAGAGAACAAAATGACCACTTGATGGTAAGCGGTTAAGACTGCTCACAGCCAATGCCTAGTAACACCAAAGGCCTTATCAAGAACGACGTGGTCAAGGTATAAACAATCATGAATATATATTAGTATAGGAAAAAAATACGTTCATTAGTGAATTTAAATTTGCATTTCTCCTGCACCGAAAATTTTCACATAAGTCTTCAGCGCCATGAACGACTAAATTATGAGTCCAAAAGAGAATATAATAAAGTAAAAAATAAAAATCTGCAATAATAAAAAAGAAAGTTTCTCGCAAGACCTTAGTAAAATTACTGAGTTCAGAGACATTTTATATTGACTTAACGTCAGCTGCACTGTGGCACCGACTCCCGAAATTTACATAAAAATACCGAGCTAAAACAAAAGGTCGTTGACTCCAAGTTCCCAAAAAAAATCACCGAAAATAAAACCGTCCTCCATACATCAGAACGTAGTTACAGCACAAAGAGAGACAGACTCCGAAGGCTAGAACAAATAGTCCCAGGAGATGTGACGTTAAAAAATAAAAAGAATTTTTCAGTGAGATCTCGTCATAATTTTCAGCAGAATAAAAAGATAACGTAGAACGTGCATTACAATTTCGTGAGAAGTGCATTGTGTTTGATGGGCAACGTACGGCTGTAAGGAGGAGTGCACACAATCCGTTCGCCGCACGATTTATTAGATTTACAGCGAAAAGGCAAAGAAATCAATTTTAATCCATTTAGTTATCTCAAATTCATATCGGATTAAGTTTGTGTTAGTAAACTAATACCAACACCACATTTTTGATACTTGCTTGTCAACATATTGGATAATGATTAATTAATATTTCACCATGTTTCGGCATCTTTGTATGGTTCACTTTTTGCAATATTGCCACCACATTTTCTGGTGTAATCAGACATCGAAAATTGTATTATTTTGATAAAGTGGACGATTTTGGACCATTATCTTCTTTTTTAATCGCAGCTGATGACGAACCCGAAATTAAGCTACATACACGAGTATGGAGTCATAAACTTAAGGTAAGTGAATAGTGAATACGGGGCCTAAAGTATTATGTGCACAGTACAAGTATAATGTATCGCGTTACAGACCGCTGTGTCCTTGCGAAAATCACTGGCGTTATTCTGGGAATAGTTCTCCGAGAGTATTTTAATTAATATTCTTGTTTAAAAAACATTTCTAAAACATACTACTAAATAAGTATTTTTAAATAAATCTAAATTGTGGTAGTTATAATTATTGTATGCAAAATGGACATTTCGTATGTTTTTTTGGAATTTGTATTCGTAAGCAGCAATTGTTTTGGTGAAAATGACGGCAAGACCCGGAAATAACTCATAAGTTATTATATTTTCCATTTTTTGTTGCTATTCAACTTCAAGAAACATATCGATAAATAAAAAAACATTAGTACAAAGCTGTCACCATTAAATTTTTTTCGTTAATAGACGACTGCTGCTTAGAATATTAAGTGAATAGTACTGAATAGTTATTTACATTCAAAATAGACCGATGTACTTAAAACGGTTTTACGCTCCCAAAAATAACATAGCGACCAGAATAATCCTTGCATTTGCTGAAGGACTCGCTAATGTCACGTGAAATAAGACTAAAACAGGGATATTAAGATGAGAGGTACCTTTGAATCCCGCCTTAGCCGAAAAGAGTTGCACAATGACGATGACACTCAATGGCAGATTTTATGTTGAAGTTAAGTATAACCTTTACGACCTAGACGTTAAGACTTAAAATTGCTAAATAACTTTATTACAGCTATACGTTATTCCTTACTACATCGCGGTTGTCTCATTTCATGAAGGCTCTTACCTTAGCTTTTATTTACAGCGAAATAAGGTTCAATTTGGTTAGTTTCATGTTGTCGTGGATTGCAAGTGGTATGTATTGTTACTTTATATATCATTCATCTCTTCTTATATTTGAGCACGTTGGAGGATGCCTGGTACGTTTTATTTGAATGGCAAAGACGTTTTTTTATTGCGAAACAGGTGGAGTATACATATAAAACTTTTTAGATACCTTTTTTGGGTGTCTGACGTGTCTATCACTCGGTGTTATTAATGCCATTTTCATAATAACTTGGGTTGCTTCGGGAAACTGATTTTTGGAATTTGTATACACAAACTTATATCTATCCTGCTGTGATTAAAGTAGTTTTTCAACCATTGTATTGAACTCCATCTATTTTAGGTTACAAATCTGATTAATAACTCGTTATACAATCGTAGACGCTATAATTAGATAGAATTTAGTATTGATGAATTTAAAAATAGTTTTCCGTACATTTTCTATTCTTAGTGGGTCTCCCGATCGCACCGTTTACCTGTACCTTTAAACCCTTTCAATAAAAATGCAAATTGCGTACCTACACCGACTTCGAATTGACTCGCCAAGTAGTTTATCTGTGGAAGTAGTTTTGGCGGGTAATACTTTTGTCATCTGTTCGCTTTTGGGCGAAATTAAACAGTTGAACTACGAGTAACAAAGATAGACCATTTTAGTTGATACGAAAATATTACAACCAAGTTCTTTTTGTGTTAAGGGAGCTTAAAAGTTGATAGGTTAAATTTTTTTGATTAAATGAATATAACAATGAACAATCTTCTTAAAATATATTTATAGTCTTCTATTTTTCTGTGAAATAGTCTGTGTATTAGTCTGTCAAATAGTCTTAGGCGACTGCTTTCGGTGCCCGCCTTATTTATAGCAATACTGCAATAATTGGCAGTACCGTCGATAACGTGAAGTAAATTGATCTACTCGGCTTTATTCTATCAGTGTCGTCAACATAATATACCTCGAATTTTCAGGAATAGCCTAAACAAATATTATAAACGAAAACTTTTTATTCAATTTCAAATATAAATATTTGCGTAATATTCGTTTTAAATTGCTAAATATCAGTTGTCAGAAATCTAAATAAGGATGAATTCCGAATGAAATAAAAAAGGAAATGTATGCGTAACGCGATGAGAGGCCACGTGGGAAATTATGGAATACCTATTCGAATAGCTGGCGCCGAATTTGGTGCGACATTTTAGAACACATTGATGAAAATTGCCATCGCTACCACAGTAAAAGCAAATAAGTAGGATTGTTTCATACATACGTATTGACCACCTGTGCGTCGTCGCACATTGACAAAATTTATCGCTGCTAAAGGAAAGCCAGTCGCTCTACTGCTGTGCTACCCTTCGTAATTATATGTTCATGTTACAGTCTACCTTTTTCTACCTTTTTTCCTTCAAAAGGTAGTCTGGTGTCGTAGGAGAGATACTGGGTAATTTGGGAGTTTTACCGCACTCAAACCCTCTCAGTGACCTTCCTCGACGCTATAATTATGGATGACTTTGAAATCTCCAAAAGAACGCAACTAAAGTCCTTTGAACGCTTGTCCGCTTTGGGACTCAAAGCTCCACCATAGTCCATCCTATTTACGACGGTACGCGGCCATACATACAATCGTCCTTCGTTGAGCACCCACTCTAGCTGCCCGCTACCCCGAAACACCCTTTTAATCTCCACTTACGATAGGCAGGGGATATCGTAGCTAGTATTTTGCTCCCAAGCTACAAGGACACTTGTTTCTACCTAGACTATACATTTTTGACGATTAAATATCACTTCCCAAAGTTTAGGCATAATCGTTCACTCGGTGCTCGAGTTGGCTTACTAATTTGTTTGTACTATATCCCTACGGTACATTTCACCGCGTTGCAATATAGGATGCCACTCAACGTCATTTACTTGTTTTAACAATTAAAAACACTGTGTATTTGCACCTGAACATTTTTTTTTATTCTAACTGTAAATTAATCTGCACGCACCTGCTCCCGCAAATGTATTGTATAAATAAAATTAAAACATCCGGACTTTCCCGTACAAAATTTTCTTGTTTTGCGTGTGCCATGGCCAGATAATAAACCATCAAGTTTAAAAAAAAAGATTTTTTTTTCAAACAACGTTGTAAAATGATGTAGAACAGAGATATCATAAATTTATTAGTTCTGTCTTTATCTTTGTTCAGAAAGCTGACACTTAGTTGAAATTGATTGTAACTATAAGCTATTAGACATAAAATAAAGCTGCTAAACAACATCTGTAAGGTCAGCTAAAAATATATAAAAAGTACAAGTTACTGGATTTCATTACGAACATTTGAAACCCCACAAAGCCCAATATAACAATGTAGATTAGGTACTTATAGCGCAAGACAGTGGAGTATCAAGTGGTCACTCCCCCGCTTCCGTTCGGTCTTCAGTTTAATTCAAGCCGGAAGGGGCGCCCTAACCGCAACATGCTATGAGAGCTTCTTATAAACTCCTTTCAATCCTTCCACGCTTTGACTTAGGGTACAATAGTATGGAGACGGCTTTAGTTAATTCAGCATTTTTTTGCGTAAAAAAAAATTATAATTTAAATGTATTATTTTTATCTACAGTGTTTGTAACAAACACAGTTTATAACAGCTTATAAAAAGCTCTCATAGCATTATCGCTTCAAAATTGCTGACTGCAAAACTGTTTTCACTTAGCAGGCTGAATCTGGATTAGGTACTACTTCCTTTTACCTTCGAAGATAAAGTTTCCATATCTCATTTTTTTCTATTAGAACGCTACACATTTTGTCAATTTGAACCATAATTATCAACTAGGCATACAAAAGGGTAAGATTGGTGGAGGTGGATTTCTTTAATCTTTAAGTTAGTACTTATCATAATTATTTTCAAAAACTTTCATGAGCTAGAACATACGAGTACTAGAATAAAGGTATGATTTACATAATTTTCGTAATAATATAAATTATTCTAGAGTAATTCCATACTTTCGGACTAAGCTAAGACGAGTCGCTTAGCAGCAATCCTACGTTAAATAAGATTTCAGTTTTACGTTGAATCAGCCGGTTCTGTGGAACTATCCCGTAATCTTGTTACGATATATCTCTCATTGATAGACTATTCACTTTTTAAACGAATGTCTTTTCATTGGGATGTATCGATTCTCCTAGATTGAATAGGGATTCTGAGTTTAAATTCTGAGAAAATATATAGGTTTCTTTAAGTTTCCTTTCATTGAAATGTCTTATAGCTGAGAGATGAGGTTCGAGTGTCATTTACTTTGCAATTACTTTCAATATTTCTTTTGCTTAGAGCCCGTTTTGAGTGATTACTTGTGTGCCAAATTCATTTTATTGGATTTGGCGATGTGGTCCAAATATTTAATGGACGAAATTGCTATCCGTCGTAATACAACCATTGTCCGTAATACAACAAATGTTCACTTCACATTGATCTTCGCTGTTATATTTTAGTAATGTATGATAGTTATTACATATTTTAGCTTTTTGCATTCTTTATTAAATCTAACAAGGTACTTATGCCAAATATGAACCACGTCATACCTTAAAAGGAGTTAATATTAAGCTTTTTAAGCCGTAGTTGCTTATTCAAAAATGTATAAAGTTAGAGATTTAAATGATCATATCATTGAATTTGTAATTTAATGCCAGTCATTGCCACTTTGAATTTACTTTATAGCTTAATAATAATATTATAATGTAAAATATAAATGAAAAATAATCATCTAGACTGAATAAAATTTCCCGCACAATGACGATTAAGATTGAATTATCTGAAAGAATTTGAAAATATTTTGACACGCAACTTTTTATTCAGCACAGACATTTGTTCAGTTAAGTGGATGTTCTAGTAAAATTAAATATACCCCGACGAAGCTAGGGTATTCTAATGAATATTAATGACCAAAACTCTTGGAATCAGCCTTGACATGGGCTGGGAAACTCCAAGCCTTGTATAAATCACACTTACAGCCTTCGGGTACCGCTCTGTTTTGCACCGTCTAGTTGTCTTCGGCGATCGAGATAATGTGTTGAGAACGGTGACCCTTATGATAACACTGGTATGTTTATGGATAAACTTTTTATGTATTTTCTTTTTTTTATTATTTATTGAAATCATAAATAAATACATTATTATTTTTCTTTATTTTATGGTGAGAGAAAATGATTTTAGCATTAAGTCCACCTTTGTCTATATACATTTATATGGTGCTTAAAGTTATAAATAAATAATTGACCCGACAGACATAATTTAAGCTCTAACTTGTTATAAATAAATGATAGTACCGAGTAGATACCGAGGGCCAGTAGCTATATAACAAAATAGTTTTATCAAAATCTGTCCACTAGCTTTTACGTGACAGACAACTGATGAACAGACAAAAATTTCAAATTGATTTATTTAGCTTCTGTTACTTGTATAAAGACCCCTAGGATTATTTATTGTATTTTTTATTCAAGGTACAAAATTCAACCATTCTACATTTTGGTCCTGGCAATACAGCTGGTAGTGTTCAACTAAAATTATGATAATTCAGGAAGGCTACTCACTGGTGCCAAATGGAACAAACCAAACACCTCACGATGTATCTCAAGTATGAATATAATTTTATATTCGCGTATCTAATGAAGAGTAATCGATTGTTCCCGTGTGATCATTTTTCTTTTTTTATCTCGTCAAAGCATTTTTCCGTTCAACAGATTTGAATACATCCTGTGCACTAATGTGGAACGAATGGGAATTTTGAAGCGAATAGATATTTTCAAATATTGCCCTATTGTTGGCTTTATTTGTTTTATTTTTGACTAGTAATAGCTATGCCTTTTTTAACCTGATAAAAGTCAAAAATCTTTGCTCTTCACTTGTCTCAAAAACTTGTAAAACCATACCTTTAGATATTTAGATAGTGATAAGACATTTTGTAATTTAAGATCCATAGTGAATGAATAAAAATGTCAAGTAATGGTAGATAGACTCAGTGACCTATAACAGCCGTTTTCAATAATGTAATTTATCTATACAAGTCATAATATCCAGATTAGTGAATCAGTAGGTAAAATGATAACAAATACTATGCTTTATTGATATTTTTTTAACAATTGACTCCAGTATAAAAATTACTAGAATATTGAGAATGTTTGTAAAAAGCCTCATGTCTTCAGTTTATCAGTACTGATTAAATAACAATCAGTACTAATGAATGTGCCCTAAAAGGCACGAAAATGCCTCTACTTTGCCAGATACATCGCTAATGATTGACACATGTCGGGTAAAGCCATTCAAAACAAGCCGTCTGGTTACAAGTGCGTCATGCCCGCGACGAGCTTTAAGCGCTTACGAACATGAATGCAATAAAACTGCAAATTTTCTCATTACCAATGCAATTACAGCACTAAAACAGATCCGATACAGCCACTCTGGAGCAAATGAGCACATCGCCACTTGATGTATTCCACTCGTTAGTAGTTAATGAATAATTTAGCTAACGAATGAACTAAAATTTCGAGCCTGTTATTGCCCGAATTATTTCTACCTTTTCTACTTTCAAATGGCATTTCTCGTTAATTGCTGTCTGACTGGAGCTCACTAATTGCTTAAGTTCTACGATCTTTTGGCTCCACCGTCTAAGTGTCCGAATACTGTTAGGTGTCTTGCAGACTGTCGACAGTAATTATGCGTAAATAATTTTGTGTAAGGCAAGTTTTACGATGTTTTAACTTAATGCACTGCGAAACTCTAAGTGCTTAAATATGTTTCTTTATGAAAGGGATAATTTTAGGTAAAGTTATGTGACATAATAGTGTTCCCATATGGGAAGTGAGGATATTTTTTAGTAGGTCAGTCAGTAGGTCACGTGCTTTCGCAGTGAAAAAAAAGTGTGAATCTTTTTCAGATTGCAAAGATTTAGAAAATGGTTCACACGAAGACACGATGCTCCAAAAATCAATAACGTTTATATTTTTTTTATTTCTAGGCCCCAAATCGTGAAGTAGGTACTCAATGGAGAAATATAACCTTACGTGAATGATTTTGTAGGCAATAATTTAACGATGGATAAATAATTCGTACTTGTGGTGCATAAATTCCCGTCGATTCCTAGCAGGTTCACCGTTTCCTGTATAGATTTATTAAGCACAAAAAGAAGCCCGTCTGCTGCGGGCTTTAAGTAAAAATTTCTCGAAACAGTTTCGAACTTTTTATAATTTTTTCAGATATTCCGAGTTCGGCGACAGCGGAAAAATTGTACCAAGTTGGGGTGGAGACGAAATTTTTTAATAGATTACACTGCAACATATTAAATTTTTCTTGACTTTAAACTTTTAATATATTCCAACTGAAATTAAAAAATAATAATATGTATATTTTTTCAATACCTAAACAACATTGTCGATTTAGGTAAATACTTATGACACAAAATACCGGCATGTTCAACATAAATTTAATTTACGAAATACATTTAATTTGGAACATCCTGTAGTAATGCAAACAACTTTTAGGCCACCGATCCGATTGTTATAGTCAACATGAAATAATCTATTTAAATAATAATATCGAATTTGTACGTAGAGCATGGATATAAATTAGTTGAAAAGAATTAAAGAATTCCACTATCGATATTTACCGATTTCCACACACACGTAGATAGGCCTACATACAAAATACGTAGCCTGTCCGAAAGTGTACCACTCTTTCTTACCAGGAAGGATATAAGGCATGAAAAAATACGAAGGAAAGACGCGCAGGTATGAATAGATCCGCTCGCAGCCCGGTTCAGGTGTTTAACATTTCACGCGGAGCCTGGTTTGTTCACGTGAGAGAGCGTTTTACATGTCACGACGTTTTCAGAAAATGAGCTTAAATAGGTACTTTGTTCTAACTAATAAGGTTGAAATTAAGTTTGTTGATTTGAAATAAAGCTAGTGTATAACACAGTTTTGAAGCAATGCGTCTTAAAATCGTTTTATTTTGGCGTATAATTCGTATGCTTTGTCAGTCGGATGAACAAGCAGCTAGGATTGTTATGTTTTCTGATGTATTTAGCTTCAATGCCTGATTCGATACCCGGCACGATAAAATCCGTTCTAAAATCGAATAGTTAGAAGCACAAGATATAAAGGCACCCCGTTCCGACCCAGTGTCGTAAAACGTTTTCATAAAAATGCAAATCGCCCACAACGTATTGCCGACCGACGTCTCAACTTCGCGGTCACCGGTTCATCGAATTAAAATACTTTTTGAGAAGACAAAGCAATTTGCTCCAACTTCTTGTAGTCTTCGGGGATGTACGTACCGTTTTGAGTACATCGGACTCACTGAATTTGTACATAATATATATAAATATATTTATTTATTTTATCTTTTGTATTACAAAACATTCACTTACCTAAGTGCACACAATGCCGGTCCGATGAACTTATAGCATATATTATGTAAGTAATTATGTCCTGTCAACTATAAACATATATTTTTTACTTGGTTTTACCTACCCCAGTGTAATCCGATTAGATATTCAAAGATAAATTTGTAATAATTTCTAATATTTCCTCTTTTATTATACTTACACTTAATGACAAAGATGTGCCACTTATCACTATTAAAATTAAATTAATATCAATTAATCATCAATATGTATGTTTATAAAGATGTAATCTTTTGTTTAAGAATAATTAGTATGTAACATTCTAAAACAAGAGTATTGTAATGCAATGAAAATGATACTGTGTAATATTAAGGCGCCAACGACCCGACTCATTT
>DWKA01000605.1:0-15563 GCA_018249155.1 Panoquina ocola ocola
TTTTGTGAAACTGTCATTGTACCTTAATACATGTTGGTAGATGATTATAACTGTAATTAAAGTATTCTCGTATAATAAAGGTAAGAGTTCATAATAAAAAATTACAGGAATTTTGACTCAAGTGGTAACTTTCCCTTAGTAGGCTCCCATTATCCAGTTCTCCCCTACATCCCCGCGTATGAAAAATAGTCCACAACTCCGCTCCGCAATGACTGCCTGTCCACCGGAGCGGAGCGAGGCAGCGGAGCGGAGAAACGGATAAATATTGACCAATAGATTTTGTTGATATTGGCGGAGCGGAGATTTTGTGCAATCCTATTGGTTAATGTTTATCTGTTTCTCCGCTCCGCTACCTCGCTCCGCTCCGGTAGACAGGCAGACAGCTTTCTAGCTCCGCTCTGGTGGACATACACAGTCCGCAACTCCGCTCCGCATGACTCCGTTCTCCGCTCCGCAGCCTCGCTCCGCTCCAATGGACAGGCAGCCTAATGGTGACTTTCGCCGCTCAAGGATCTCAGCGTCACCGAAGGTTTGCCGGCTAGAAAGAAAGACGAACGGTTTTCAAGCCATCAAACAGCACAGAATATAAAAAGTTCCTTGAAGCTGACTTGTTGACACGAGCAAGGGAGTGGTAGCCAAGAGTATACAAATACTATGGTGGTAGCTAGGTCAGGCTTCACAGAATAGTAGCATAATAATCTCAGAATATTAATTTATCAATTTCAGTATTAATAAAATGTTATTTTGTCATTTACAACTTAATTAGGGAAATTATAGGTTGTAGGTATGGCTAGATTAAATTTTCGGGTGCCTGAATACCTCCACCGTAAGTTAACATCTGTGTTTCCTGAAAATTGCAAATAAAAAGAAAATATTGCTAATACCAAATATTTAATAAATTAATAAATTAAATTATTTGTAATGTTATAATTAGCGCATTCACCAACTACAAGTAGGTACCTAGATACAGTTATTTTTATTTTTTGAAATTGATTCGTTGCATCTTAACGCGTTTCTAAACAATGTACTTACATTATGTAAGAGATATCACATCCACACGAAAGAAAATTAGAAAAATAAATGAGAAATCATCAAAAGTGTAGATACACTAGTCCATAGAATTATGATATGGAACAATGAACATAGTTAAATGCATAATCATAAATATATTATTTCATACCATATCATTTTTTCTACAGATAGGACCAGGGAAAGATTAATCATATAATAATTAGGCAATAATCTTCTAAATAGTAACATGAAAAGTTAATGTATAATTTATACTATTCCTGCACCATAATATGTTTACATCACTAGACATTTAATTATCAGATACTACAGCCACAACATCAATAAATATGTTAGCTGATGCGGTTTAGACCACATAGTCCACATATACACAACACTATGAAGTCAATATTATAAGTAATAATAAACACATTATCAAACCTACAAGGCATTTTACATTCATTGTTGGCCACTGAGTTAAAGTATTTGTTGAATATTCGATTGACAAAACTAATATTAAACATGTATCCAAAAATGCTATAACACTTCAAACTAGGCCCTTTTATTTTCATAAATACAGCTGTCCTAAATATAGATTTTTATTTTATGTACTTTATTTTCTTTCACGTACGATCCTATTCTGCGTTACTTATAGACACGCGAACAAGGCTAACACAACTTCCAGTAAGAGTAAAACGGGAGAAATCTATTATCTATGGCGGAAATGTGAAGTAACGGAAGCCAGATGTTTAATAAAGTTACCGCCAAACAAACACATTTACAAAAGTTTTATTTAATAGTCATGTGCAATGTAGCATGTAATGTATTTTCTGTCCATGACTGAATATTGATCCATATTGAAATAATATATTCTAGTTGAGGAAAAGCGTAAAGAATTTCGTTACAGCCGCAAGTGGAGCTTGTATGCGAAACACGAGGTCCATTTTCCTCGTAAAACAATTAAAATGCACAATAATGAAAAAATAGAGATACATACTAAAAACTTTTGAATTTAAATAACACATAGGGATCTTCAGTTACAGCATTTTCTGATACAGAATAAATAACAAATAAAGTACTGTACATGTTTAACACAAACAGACATAGCATAATCACTTGATAATATATGAGATACTTAATAAAATATGTCACAATGTGAAATATAATAATAATACTATGCACAACAAATGCAGTGTGATTAGAAAATATTTAATGTGTATTAATAAGATTTTTGTAATGAAAAATTGCTGGTAAAATTAGTGTCATTATTTACTAATGATCTATGTTATGGTTATGGCCGCATGTAACACAATATGGACTTTAGCATAATTATACATAATATATTATTATTATAACTATATTCCTTTGGCAAATTACCTACTGTAAACACTCAGGACAAGAAATACATTTACATAGGATTGTACAGTCATGGAATATTTTGTCTATTACAAATTAAGGAATCTTATGGACTAGTTGAGGTGAACATTTAGTGAAGTAGCAGATGGGAAATAGCTCTACTTGAAAGGCATGTTCATAAAACATTTAAGGGTTATTAAATTTGTTTTCAAGTTTTGTTATAACATACTGACTTAACTTTAAGGTGGGCTGCTTTTTCCCATTAGCTACTCCCAAAACAAAAAAAATTACACCATTCAACAAGTATCAAAAGCATTTGTTGTATTTCTTGCCTGCTCAAATAAAATAGAGTGAGATTTAGATTTAAAACTAAATTATGAAGATACAATTCCTAAGTATAAATTACTATCTAAAAATACTATTGGAAAACTTGAGTATTAAAAGATGTTATTTACAAAAATAAAATTATCTAGTAAATATTAAGTCACTATGATCATTCATTAAGAAATGGTATACAAATTGGGCCTTTTGTTTATCAATTACTTGTTTATTGATTCTGGACTGGGGCTCTTGCATGAGGTTTGGATTATCCCGCAAAAATATTGCTCCAAACAATGTTGATAGTGTCTTAGCATCAAGACCATTTTCAGCACTATGTTGTAGAGCTTCTTGCAAGAATTCACATAAATACAGAAAGACATTTTTTCTAAACTCTGGCAACTCCATAACTATCTGCTTGCATTGTAAATAATTAGCAGATGCTCTCAAGCATACAGACTGAAGGTTATATGGAATGATTGGGTCTACAGTGCTCTCAAGCAAAAGTAGTAAGGCTTCTGCCACTGAATGTATTGATCCAGGAATAGGGTCAATGGACCCGGTGTCCAGCCAGTCTCTTATTTGGAGCACTTCAGAATGTAATCCTGGCTGCTCAAATAGATTT
Organism: Panoquina ocola ocola; assembly: GCA_018249155.1. Taxonomy (NCBI): domain Eukaryota; kingdom Metazoa; phylum Arthropoda; class Insecta; order Lepidoptera; family Hesperiidae; genus Panoquina; species Panoquina ocola. Next base: position 3,308 of record DWKA01000605.1, read on the forward strand.
GGCTCTTTAAGACCATGCAGATAAATGTGATCAACCAAAAACCAAATTTCCTTGGGAATAGAGTATGTAGATTGATTTGAGACATTTTGATCCCTCTTACTCTCCAGTTCTATCAGTTTTCCAACTGGAACTTCCCTTATTGGCATGTTAAGGTTAACTAATACCTCAATGGAACACCCAAAACAACTCCTTTGATAAGTTCCATTGACAGTTATGAAGATGTCTTTGCCACCATACAAGTGCAGCACTAAAATGTCATACAGCTTATCTGTGCCTGCATTCATCTTGCAAGCAGAGGTTTTATTGATAAGAACCTTCAGTTGAATTTCACATGTCTCATCAGCACAAATACATTTTTTATAAGGTTCAACAATGAGCCATTCCTTGCAGAAGTTACTTTCATCCAGTTTTTTTATAAATTCAAACTCAACTGGCAACTTTCCAATATTTCTTATTGTGATTGTCTTGACTTTCAACTCTAAATATCTAACAGTACCAAAATCAATTTCAGTAACATCAACCTTTACCTGTGGTATCAGTTCATTTTCCAGTTTATCTAATTGTTTTATAACTTCCTCATATACCTTCCTATATTTTTCCTCATCAATAATTTTGATTGAAGAGGTAAATATAGCTGAAACCGGTTTGTGGTCACTAATGTTGAGTGCTGGATGGCTTCTATAAGCTAATTGTGTTATGTGCTCCCCTTTCCAAAATATCCTATCACACCATGCAGGTGCCCTGTGCTTCTCACTGGAGTCCCAGTTATCAGTCCCCGCATCATATTTATAAGTAGGCTTAAATTCAATGGTGCCTTCTGTGTATCCAGCAAAAACATGATTATTTTTATGTTGTTGTCTCAACTGATCCCATTCTAGAACAGGCGCAAAATTATTATCATCGACCAGCTTCTTCACAGTCTGTGGATCAAGTTCAGTGATACGATAATTAAGATCCCCCAACCAATAAACATGATCATGGTCCTTTATTGCTTTAGGCTGTTGATTGGGTTGCAAAAATCGTGTTCTGTTACAGATGTCTCTAAAGTCTTGGTTTCTTCTCTCAAATTCCTCAACATGCGCAGCTAAATGTGAATTTACAAAGCAAATTGATGTATTATGCAAATCAAATCGTATGGATACTCCACCCTTATTTCCCATTTTACCCATAATCCCAGTTCCAACTGTATTACTGACAATGTTACGTACATGTGAAAAATGCTTCTCCTTAATAAGAACAATCAGCATCATGCCAACTAATCTTACCCTGTCCACTTTGACATACTTAGCTCTCGAGTCCACATGAGCTCGCACCGCATTGTACCATTCATCTTCTCTAAATGTTTGATCAAATAGGAAAGTTTCTTTAGACAAATCCAGCTCCTGAAAGCCAACCGCATATATATCAGGAGGTTCTTTATCAACATTTAACCAACCTTTGAGAGATATAACAGGGGATTTATCATTAACATTCCAAGTCCCACAAAATATTGTGAATCTTTTTGTAAAAGTGTAGTCAAACTCTTTGTCACTCATCTTTCGTTTGATAAGGCTTTCTCTAATTGCTACAGGAGCAGAGGTCATGGTGTGGGCTACCCCACTTCTGGGTAACACCATGGTTTGAGTTAATATGTCATCTTCATTTCTATGGTTATTGTACTTTTTTAGCCACACGAATTCTGGCTGAGTGGGCATTTTGTTTACTGCTTCTATTCCACGGAAGAGATCGTCAACGAAGTTGTCTACTCGTGGCGTCATTTGTATTTCAAACTTAAACTTATTATCACGAGATTGGAGGTTCAGGTACAAAATAGCTTCCGGATCGGACGGCTTGTTGTCAATTTCACATTTAAAGGTGTTGTCGATAGGAAGCACTATCTCTATAGATAAATCGGTGAAGGATTTCGGTGGATAGCATGATGAGAACAAACAAAATACTGCTTTCTCGTCCCCGTACTCCACAATCGCCAGAAGACGATCTTTTTTCACCCATTCCGGGTGGAGCACTTTAGCATCGAATAGAAAAGCTGTAACCCGCTCGCTCGACAGGAATTTTTCCTGCACCACTGACTTTATCTCGTCGTGATTCATTTCGGTACATTAACTTAATTAAATGTATGTACACTACCATAGCTCTTCTTTTCTATCTAAATCTAAGTCACGCATAAATCCCGTAATATAATCCAAATTCCAAAATCTTATTCACTTGACATTTGCTTACAAATTGATAAAATGTCAAGACTCAAGAGCTAGAAAATACGTCAAAGACGCAGAAGCAGATTATAAAAATATATTTAATGAAGTGACATCACTATTTTATGTCATGTTTAAATACACTGACCTCTATCAATGTTTTTATAAGTAAACAGAAAATATTTTGATTTATAATTGAATTTAATGCTTATTACTTGTCAAAACAGGGCTTTCAATTGGATTATTTTGATGAACCCATCATTCGGACGGTCCCGTGTATTCTTGTAACTTTTTTTAAGGATTATTTTAATAAAAACTCTTTGAACTCGATAGGCCGTATTTAATCAGGATCTTTACCATAACCTGTGGTCAAAAGTCAACTTAATCTGTCAGAATTGACAGCAATGTCCCAAGCTGTTTTACTTTTACAACAAGGCTATAAAATATTCTTAAAAAAACATATTATTTATGTTACATAAAAGTTATGCTTTAATAGCTGTAATATTAGCAACCCACAAAATATTAGGAGAGTTTTTATTCTTTGTCGTTGGTGGAATGTGTGGTTTACTGAGCTAGAGTTCGTTACTTAAAAATAACATTATCTGGGAGGACGTAAACATGGCAGCAGCTCCGACGGACTGGCAGCTAGAATGTACGGAGTTGAAGCAGCGGGGCGCGTACCTGCTGCAGTCCGGGCAGTGGTCCGACTGCACGTTCCTCGTGGGGTCGGAGCCCCATCAGATGGTCATTGCTGGACACAAGCTGATCCTCGCGATGGCGTCGCCGGTTTTCGAAGCCATGTTCTATGGAGGAATGGCAGAGCGCAATGACCCCATACCCATTCTGGATGTCCAGATTGACGCCTTCAAGGCATTATTGGAGTAAGAAACTATAGTGTAGTGGGATGGGCTTAAAATTCAGCCACACTAATTTTAGGAAGTGATGATAAATATTTTAGGATTGATGGGAAATAAGAGTGAATGTTACCACTGCTGCCAGGGTGCAGAATTCTATTTTAATGATTGATAACTCTTTAAAAAGCCTTTGTACTTGTGTGACTTTATTCCTAAGTTTATCCTTGTATTGATTTGACATTGTTGCTATAGAGTAACATTAAACATAAATTCCTCTGAAGACAAGTGCCTGTTAGCAAACATCAATATTAGGACATCTTAAATAACTTAAAAATTCATACTTTGTAAACTGGAACTACTACAGATTCACCAATTTATCTTAAATAATGTTTGTTTGTTTTAGATATATATACACTGGTAATATAAATATAAGCTCATTTGACAAGGCATGTGAGTTATGTTATGGAGCTAAGAAGTACATGCTGCCTCACTTGGTGAAGGAGTGTACCCGCTACCTGTGGTCAGATCTGTATCCCAGGAATGCTTGCAGAGCATACGAGTTTGCAAGGTTGTTTGAGGAGAATGTGCTCATGGAGAAATGTATTCAGGTATTTCTTTGTTTGAATAAATTATACAGAAGTGGTTTAGGTGGTACATTATAACACAGTATATACATAGAATGGATATTCTTCATTCTGGGAATACAGATTCACAACAGACTGAAATGAAAAAAGGACGAGATTTTATTCATATCTGTATTTTAATTTTAATTGTTGAAACTAAATATCATCACAATTTTAAAAACTACTCTGTAAGACACTATGAATATTATTCAGCACATTTATGTTCATAAAATTTTTACCTTTACCAATATTTACTAAAAGTGTAAATGAACACAAAAGACAAGAATCTCCTCAGCACTGACTACAAATTTAGAAAATTAAGTTAAAAGTGAAGTAGGTAATAGGACTTCATAGATTCCTTTACAACAAAGTTGTGACTATTTCAGATTATCAGCACCAACACAAAAGATGTGTTGAACGACAGCAGCTTTGAAGATGTGGAGCTCAACACAGTCATCACGGTGTTTTCTTTAGACCACTTGAATGTGGACAGTGAACTGGATCTATTTGAGGCTGCAGTTAGGTAAGATTTTTTTTACATTTTTTAAGGTAGAGCTTGACCAATATCCCACTCAATGGAAAGTGATGACCAAGTCCTTGATGTGGGGCACGTAACCTTAGATAAAACCTATATAGATTCACTCTCCTCTTGAAGACACCCACATGCTTGATAATATATTGGGAAGTAAAAATAAAATTTCAAGATTTTTACAATGAATGTTGTACAGAGTAGAATTTTATTTATAACAAGCTTCTGGCTCAGATTATTGTCAGGTTTTGAAAAAGAAATGCCATGAATGTTGTGTAAATGCTGGTCTGGTGGCTACAATAATGATCTTAAAGTAAATAATTTATTTAATCAATAAATTACATACTCAGAAACCATGTGCGGTATGTTGAATTATATAAGTGGCCACTTGCTAGGACTTAGTATAATTGGATTACAGAAGTTTCTCTGCATACTTATTTCTACAATCAAGGTCACATTCCATTAGCCTGCAACATGATGTGAATAATATAATTTGTTATTTATAAACAACTAGCTTCCCACCCTCGCTTCGCTTCGGGAAAAAATAGCATTTAAAAATTTAAGCATTCAAAGGGACATGAGGACAGAAAAAGCAACTTTGTTTTATACTATGTAATGATAATTAAATTATAAACAAGAAATAGGCTTGATAAGTGTTTGTTGGTTGTCCTATATGCATAATCCGGAATGTTTCAGGTATGCCAAAGCTATGGACAAGCGGGCATCAGAAAGTCCGCAAACTGAGAGTGCCCCTCCATCTGTGGAGAGACAAAAGAGTCCTGAGCCATCCACATCGAAAGAAAAGGTTTTCTATGGCATATTAAAATTTATATTTATTAAATTTAAATTCTGATACACCAGACTTGCTTTTTCAAAGTACTTCAGATTAAAATGAAAATCTATGTGACTTCATTCAATTTTATGTGTGTGCTGTGTTATGTTACAGGTGGTAAATGTGGAGAGCAGTGCGGAGAACAGTCCAGAAGCTGTGATAGAGCCGTGCTCCTCCACGAATGCCGCTGAAACACTCCCCGCCACATCTTCTGAGGATACCAAGAAACCGAAAGGTAAATCTATCCAGTTACTGCCCATATTACATGTAGTAATCAGTAGTGTATTATGAACCTCACTTTTATTACCATGTACTGATTAAATTGCTTTCAGGTATTTTTTGTTTCAGGAACTGGTTATACAAGATTAGGCATAAGGCAGTTCAAATATCAAGAATATTATGTTAGTTTATTTTAATATGCTTTATTTTTTAAATTATTAGCTTATACATTAATATTTTTTTGATTTGGTCCATGTGCAATGAAAAGCAGAGTTTTATTCAGCGGCAACCATTGTGCAATGCTCCTTGGATTATTCTTTAAAGATTTATTCTAATTGTTAGGTTGTCACACGAAGTAATGCCCTTTCAATACTGCCTGCATCTAGGTCAAAAAAATTGTTTATGATTAGAAATTGGCACAAATGACAAAACATTTAATAAAAACACTAAATTTTAACTCACAGTACTTTTACAAGAGCTCTGTAAAAGTCTGCTAAAATATAGGGTATAAAATAAATCTCTACTTCTGTTTACTTCTTTCTAACAACAAAACATGCTCAATATTATACTTCTTATAACTCCCTTCTTCATTGGCAAAGCGTTGCGACGGTGATCACTTACCATTTGTATTTTTAGAGCATAAAAAAAATGGTATCTATAAGTAACAATCGCTTCAAGCATAAAAAAACAATGTATCTATTTATTCTTCTTATTATTCTTCTTCAGAAGCAAAACCGAAGCTGACGGTGCGCAGCGCGATCGAGAAGATCCGCTTCCTGACGCTGACGCCGCAGCAGTTCGCGGAGGGCCCGGCGCGCTCGGCGCTGCTCAGCGAGTCGGAGGCGTTCGCCGTGCTCATGAACATCCTGTCCTCCTCCTCCGACGTGCCCATGCCCGCCGGCTTCTCTGCCTGCCGCGTGCCCAGGAAACAGCTCATTGGTGGTGGGCCTTGCAACGTGAGTTTTGTAGTCGCTCTAAGGCGGTACGCCGGCTACGCTACGTCACTGACGTTAGTCACGTCTGACTCACGTTAGATAGTATGAAACTTGCTGTATCTGCGCCGTATCTTCGCCGCGTCTTATTGTGTGGGCGTAGGGCCTAAAGAGCTCCATACACGGTACGATCTATCTGTACGATCAAATCGATCGTAACGACGAATAGGTGGTGTATGACAAGATCGTTAATTCGTGTATGAGCGAAATTTTTGATGCGATCAATCGCCACGATTTTCATCAAGTCAGTCGTACAGGCGGATCGTACCGTGTATGTGGCTCTTAACTGCTTATGCTGAAATGGTAGACTTGTATGGTAATTTTTCTAAGTAATAATATTAACTAATGTAACGTGCTAAGGAAAATGGCAAATCATCAGATATTCATAGTACATCTTCATATTAAAAACTGAAGTTACATACAACTCTATGAATCTCTTTTCGCAACGTCGTCGTGGAAATCTACGACGAGCATTGTAAAAATTTACGACACGACCTTGTGCCGACGTCGACGTCGCATCGTGGACGACGCTGCATCGTGGCACGTTGCGACGTCGTGTCGAATCTATGTGCGGGAGCCCTAAACGGTGTGTGTGTGTGCGGTGCAGATGGCGACGCTGGTGGTGGACACGCCGTCGCCGGTGGCGCTGGAGCAGGTGTGGGGCGGCGCGTGCGGCTACCCGCGCGCGCGCGACCCCGCGCTGCACTACGCGCCGCCCCTGCACCTCGACCCCGGTAACACACCACAGACCACTCCACCACATTGTTTAAATATACTATTTATCCATACTTCCATACTATAGTCTGTTTCTATTAACAAACGAGTACCTACACATTACCACGAACGATATTATTTGTATTTACCTATTAATTTATGTTCTCATACAAGTGACTATGTCTTTTTTAACCCCCGACGCAAAAAGAGGGGTGTTATTAATTAAGTCATGGGTTTTTTAATGTATTGAGTTATGTTGTTATTGGGAATAAAAGTCTATAACCTATACCCGCCAGGTGTCCGGCTCCCGTCGTCGGTCCACACGAGCGTGCTGGAGCAGCTGGAGCGGCACGCGGACGGCAGCAAGCTGTACTGCCAGCGCGCCATCGTGCCGCACACCGACTGGCTCAACACCAGCGTGCTGGACTGCTCCGTCACCTTCATGGTGGACAAGAACATCTGTCTGCTGGGTGTGCAGGTATCGTCATAATATACTCTACGGAACATATTTTTTTGTAGGCATTTTATGTTTTTTTTTTGGACAAAGTTATAAGCTATTAATATTTTTCCTATATACGTTCTAATTTATAATGCCCCTGTCTCTCCCAGAAAAAAAAATTACGGCTCAAAATGTTGCTTGGGGCATTTACACTATCAAAGTTGAAATAAAATCTAATCAAAACTTTAATTCAATGCATTTTACAATACATGTTCAAATCGATCAAATACTCGAGCAAACTTGACTCGATTTATCGTGAGTGTGGAATACCGAGTCGTATGGGTACACCCATAGAAATGAGAGACGGTATAGAATGATAATGTAGGTACTCAATATTTTATCGGAACCTCGCACGCCATTTTGTACACAATCACGAAACTTCACGTATTTGCCGTCAGGTGCCGACGCAGGCGCCGAGCGAGGAGAGCGCGGCGTCCACCAGCCTGGGCGGCTACTCGGAGCTGCTGTACGCGCACCTGCTGGACGCAGACGGCGCGCGGCTCACCTACACGCACTACACCAACCGCGTGCCCTACCGCCACCTGCTCGACATCATGTTCAACCGCCCCGTCTACATACAGCGGAACAAGGTGCGTGAAACGTGTGCTGCTAACTTTTTTATTTACATTTTAAAAGGTAGCGCTTGACCGCGTTCCCAGCTGATGGAAAGTGGTGACGAAGTCCTTGGGCACGCTACCTTAGATAAAGCCTATTCACTCTCCTCTTGAAGTCACCCACATCGTACTTAAGCGGAAACACTGACGCAGGCAAGTTATACCAGTCCTTCAAGGTACGTAACACAAAGTACATTGTGACTGTCTACATCCAGTGGGATAAGGTACAATTGCGACGTCATAGATGTCTTTTTAAACCAATAAGGGAAGATTATCATGTAAAAGTACGTTACCAATATTACTACTCAAAACGTAACACACTACAATAAAAACATCTCGATATTAGGTATATCAGTATTGTCTGTCCTGGTTAATACCAATTAGTAATCGCCGAGTAACTGGAACCTAATGGTTAGTAATCGCGCTCAAAGTTGTCGTTACGCGTCGCCAGGTGTACAAGGTGGGCGTGGTGTTCAACAAGGCGGGCTGGTACCCGATGGGCACGTGCGCGCAGCAGGTGGCCGCCGAGTCCGTGTTCTTCAACTTCGGCGTCGGCCAGTCCAGCGACTCGGTCCGCGACGGCCTCATACGATCCATCGTCTTCACCTACTAGCATTTACTGGCGCCGGGCCTGTTGACCCGGTGTGAACCGATGTGAGGGTAACACAGTTTACTATATAGACAATGAACAGTAGTTTGACTCCGTATATAAACGGATGACACCCACGCACACATCGACGCGGTTCGCCGAGATGTCGTGTTGCTTTGCATTTCAACCATTCTGAGAGTGTGTGCGTTAGTAACATGTGTGCGTGCAATTCGTCTATTTATATGGAGTCAAACTACTGACTGTCCATATTGTGCATGAGTTCATTTCATGTGTTAACAAGTGAACAGACAGTGCTACTGTGAGATATGATATAGTGTGTGAAACTTTGTGTTTGTGCAGGACAGTTTAATATTGATATTAGCAATTAAGACACACCATCACCTTCGTAAGCGATCCTTAAAGTTAAGTAAGTGAGATTATGTATAGTATAATAACTTACAAGGTAAGTGTAATCGAGTTTATGTATTGTGAGAGTTGTTGTGACGAACATCGACAAGTGTTGGACACAATATAAACAATAATGTATGTGAATGTAATAATGATGTGTGATTTGTCTAGTTCAATGAATATAGAAATTAGTTATTGTAAATTATTCAAAGGAGAATTAAGTTACAAGTAGTGATAGTGTAACAGTATGTATATTAAAAACGTAATTATTGATAAACATTATACAAAAATTACAAATAAAATGTAATGACACTGCCTTTTGTTGCAAATTAGTTGAACGGTGCATCCATACTTTTGGTATTTTTGTATGGCAAGGACATACCAAAATGTTTTTTGTTACTTGGGAATGTTATTAACATTATACAATTAAGTGTTACGTGATCTACAGCATAAATAAATATGCCCTATAGTTGGTACAAGTATATGGTACGAGTACGTAACATTAATAATAAATCATTTATTATGACAGATATTGTTTATTAAGTTAACTTAATCACGTACAGTTCAATTTACATTGCATCTAATATTATTTTGTGACGATTTTGTTTTTTTTATTCAAAAATCAACTTAGATTTTATTAGAGTTAAAAATTGATATTTGTGAGTTACAATTTTATGTATTCGTCTTAGCCCTGACTTTATTTTAGTAACAGTTTGTGTCATGTCATCTGTGAAGTCGCTAAAATGGGATGTCGTTAGCCTAATAGCAAGAAATAGTCACAAGTAGCTCATAGTGTCGATATTTTATGTTATCTTGCTCTATGTACTTATTGGTTGGTTGGATGCACCACGAACGCACCAATATTAGTTATTTGGTAACACGAATATTAGAGCACGTAATATTACTAGTAATAAAGAAGCAAATTGATTATGGCTTATGATTTTTAAACTACGACATTTTAATGAAAATACTATATTATTTTAGAAGATAATTATGACGAAATATTTTTTCTTAGAGTATTTAGATTAACAGGATATATAAGAATAAGCATTTATGTTTTGCACATAAGTTATTATTTTGCTGGGTTCTATACCATCCAGTTTCGTCCCAAAGGTATGTACTTATAGAGTAAGATCCCAGGGCCGCCAGACCTTACTTATTTATGAAGTGACGAATCTCACAGAATAGTCTCTCCTACGTGCGTTTTAGAGTCTAGAGTAATTCGTTATTTCAACCAAACGGCCGATAGTGAGAATGAGCATAAGGTAGAGACACTCGGCTGTTGATAAATAAAAGGTTATTTCTAAATTTAACTTGCTCATAATTGAGCTTATTTGTAAATGTTCTTGTCTTTGTGTATTAGGTAATACATGTACGTTACAAAATTATTATACAATTTATGTAAGAAATCAGCACTTAACCAGTTCTTATTATTGACGCAAAATAAAATTATTATGTGTAAAAATTATGCATTCATTTGTATTTGAGTATTTAGATTTTCGGCTTTTCGCTTGACCTACTTGTGAGATTACCCTCCGAATTTTACATAGTTGCAGTTTTAAAGTAATCAATATTCCGTAGCAACTGGTACGCGTTAATCTCGCAATTGGCTTAAAGCTTCAGTTGAAAGGTAAATATTATTTTTCTTCAATGTGAAGGGAATACATTTATATTACTTTTAAGATACGATACATTTTTGTTTATTTTCTAGTAAGTATGTTCATACACTGATAAAAAAAATTAATATTAAAGTTATTTATTACAAATAAATGAATTTTCTTTAGACATCTTCAAAGTTACTTTTGCCCGAAAAAATATACATATTGTGAAAAACAAACTCAAACTAGTATTGTAATAATGACAACTTGAAAGGTTACAGTTGCATCAAGAAAGTAGCTTATTTGTGGTGTTGCAAACAATGTTGGTTATCCGCCGTACATCTGCTCGGAACAGTCGGAACGTTTCATTATGAAAAGGCGATTGAGGAATTACATTGTGTATCTAATTCCTGGGCATGCTCTTTAAAATAATTAGGTAGGATGGTGTCTAAATTAGACCTCTAAACATTCGACGTAAGAAGTAAATTTTAGATGGCGCTGCTCATACTCGAACAAGAACAGATTCAAAAAGAAATATTTTATCTGGACCTACACTGTCAAAAATACATACCATAGAGCGATAGAGTTTTACGTCAAAGCTGTCATCACTGAATAGTGACATTCTGACGTCAACGTTAGGTTGTCAAATTGTCATAGTCAGCAGTTGTCAAAATAGTACATAATCTCACTCATTTTGTAATTGATTTCGTATGGTTTCTCCTCACCTCAACACTCAACAAGTCCTCAGTTTCAGTTGGTTAGTTGCGTTGACCGATTTGTTATCTTGTGTCCCTTGTACAAGATTGAGTTTATTTCTTCATGTACAGCACAATTTTTACTTTCGAGCAAAGTGTTTGATCACAGATGTAACGTCTCATACGGTTACAAAATAAATATCGTAAATAAGTGGAAATAGTTTTAGTGTTCGTTTCGTGAACACTATTGTGAGTATTGTGGGTATAGCGCAATTATTAAAAGACTGAAAGATAATACAGTTTTTGTGTCCATTCGAGTGGTTTTCAAATTGACTTTGACGTCACGAAAAGCGACCAATCGTTTCGCGCCAAAGGTTATGTAGCAAATAAGTGCGTGTTTTTGAAATCAGATGTTTGAATGGGTACCACGTGAGTGAATGTCAGAAATATGTTATTAAAATGCACTGCGGATGGCAGACGGATCAAAGTGAACGGCGCTTCGGTGAACCAGGGAAATGTAGCGCGAGGTAAGCATCAACACTTGTTTTTATCTATTTGAAAACAAGACGTGGATATCAGCTGAATTCTGATTTGACAATATCATTCCAACTTGTTGAACTTTGTTTTGGACTTCATTCTATTATATTCTAAAGTGTAAACCCTGCAAATTTTTGTAAATAACATAGTGAGCATATCGCCGGCCCCGGGCAACAAAGCGGTAATCGTCGGTTACGCCCTTTTTACTTTTATTTGATTTTTGGCTTCTCTGAGTATCAATCTATCACTCCAATTTTTTTTATATTTTTAAATTCATATTTCCCAATAATATGGGACAATAACAACTTTATTGTATGGAAAATTCTCTTACGACTATAAATGTATCATTGCATTACTGTAT
>DWKA01000606.1:0-15550 GCA_018249155.1 Panoquina ocola ocola
TTATTGCAACGACTAAGAATTCAATTTAGAACGTATAAATTCCTTCCGTGCACAGTCCATTATATATAAAGTCCTTGGTTCACTATTAGTCCTTCGTTTATGATTAGTCATTGTAACGTGGTAACTTTCAACTGTAAAAGTAAAAGAATATTGTTTGTACGTACCTATAATTACAATTACGCTTTTATTTTTTATTTTATTACATAGACAAGCATGTTTGTTTTCATCTGTACATCATTTACTAAAGATTGAGGTTCAAAAAGATATGGAAACGGTACTACCAACGTTGAAAGTTGAAAAAAGTGCAATGTTATCTATCGCCGGATCCGATATCGTATCGGATGATGCGAGCGCTCTTACAAGTGGTGTTACCCTCACGCGACCAACCTCACAATAGGTTTTTAACAAACAAAAATTTCACGCGAGGATTGAGGGCTAATATTTGTTTTTGTTGACGCCTCTGGCTCCGTGGTGGATTACACCCGCTTACTACACTAAGTTAAGCAATGTGGACGAACTTTGATGGCAAAGAGATGTGGAATCGTATGTAGGTACAGTCATAGGCTCTATATGTAAGGTAATTGTTTGGTCTAAGGATGGTTCTAATTCTTATCGTCTAGCTAGTGGAACGTTACTATAAATTATGATGTAGAATTATTTACAACAAGTGACAATTTATTTTGTGAATGCAATTTTACCTTAGAGATCATTGTGTTTGAATGTAAGCCTGTTAAGAATGTGCCGATTATCAATCAAATCATAAAGGTCGAGTAGGTACTTAGGTAGGTAAATAACCAAGCGCGGCACTTTACCTGTCAGTACACAACACTTTCAAACTAATTGTGACCTAATAAATCTGTAAAATCTTTGAAATCTTTTAATAGCTAACACAAGCCTAAAGTTGCGGCCACACACGCCCGGTTCCAAGAAGTAAGGGCCACTCCACAATATTCCACTAATAATAATTACGCATTTATTTTCTTTCAAAACTTCACTTGACAGTTCGAGATGCATCCCGTGTCACTCTTTGTGTGAAGTGCCACTTTAGGATCGGCATTCCGAACTCATTTTCTGTTCCTTACCGACCGCACAATAAGGTTCAAATCGGCCCGCTCGCGAGCGCCGCGACCGCACCGCAAACTCGGTTGTTGTACAAGGTGCCTACACGCTCATTAGTGTCTTATAAGTATAAATAATAATAGAGGGTCGTTTATTGTTAAAGTATTGCAACAATATTAAAATAATAACCCGATAATAAGGCTCTTTGTGTCCCTCAGGGCACGGACTGACGCTTCGACGTTATTGTTGGTTTAAAGAACTGTCAGATAACTTCATATTTGTTGTAGCTAATAGTTTTTATAGCGGCCGGACGAGCGATTAGTCGACTCACTCGAGCCTAAATGGTTATTATAACCTCAATAGGTATTTAAGAAACAATGAGCCGCTGCGAGTGAACACAATTTTAATATTCAAACTCGAGTTGATTGTTTAGTTGATAATGGCTATTGTTCGAGCATCCGAGCGTTCGATGGAGGACGGATGAATAGCAATCAGTTCCTCGTTAAGGGAACTTAGCAACTCATTTACCTATATCTTCATCCAGCGTTATGTGCTTGTTGTGTGAATTCTTTATCACAAATCTCGCAATGCTGATATGACAGGTTTGACCACCAGACGCAGCAGTGTCTACAATCATTACCTAATAATAAATATATCAGAGTTTAAACTTAACCCTAATAATATAAATATCAGCACATAATCAGTGCGCTTCATCAGAATGTGTTAAAATTACAAGTTGTGAATAAATCCCGGCGGCCACACAACATTTGAGAACCTGGCACTCGTCATACACGGCTTTAGTTAACAATGCGTGTATCCGCTGGGTAAATATTTTTTATCTGTCCCGTGTAATTGGCCGAGTGGAGTGAAGTGCGTGTTTGCTTAGGAGACGAGTGTTGGCGGATCGGTCCGGACAACAGGCCGCGGGACCGCGAGGCCTTGCCTAGTAATCTTAAAAGGCGCTTGTCACGTGTTACCTGCTTCAATACTGGTTTGAATACACAGGTTCAAAAGTATTTTTCGATTACGTCAATATGGTTTTATCGATCGCTAAGGTAGCAAACATATTTTACAAAGTGATAAATAAAATGTACATAGTTTCTTTTCCTTTTTTGTTTAAAAGATCTAGGCCTATATAGTTTAAATGAGAAGAAAACACCAATGGAAAAACTAAAATAGATCACACAGAAAGTTGTTTGTAAGCCACTAATATGTCATGTGAACTGAAAATATTTTCCTCCTAACTAGATCTAACAAGTAACACGAATACCTCTCAAGGATACATCTAACACAAAGATTCAACGAAAATTTTTCATTTTGTGTCTTCCAAACAACTTTGTAGTTTGAAAAAGGCTTCAAAGGATATAGGAAAATAGCGTAATGGGCAAACTAGAGTGTAGTTTGTGGGCCCACAGCGGCCGCTCTCACGTGTAGAGTCCAATTTGCGACGTCTTGCCACTAAATTGGAACCTCACTCACCCTTTCTCAGATGTGAAATATCATAAGTTGTTTGGGAAACTTGCTGGGACGATGATATTGTGGAGTGAGAACTACTTAGGGCACAACTAACAATTCTGTTTTTATACTTAGGTAATAGGAGGCTTATGACAACGCTCTGTATACAGATATTAGCTACAGTATCAGCTGTGCCATCAATTTAAAATCATTTACGATCAGTTATTCACCATCACTCCTTTACGTACGACATGACTCGTCGCTCTGACTTCAAATAACTGTTAAATGATGACTAAATGACGCAATCCGACCGTAATCCGAACGATTTTCTTGTAACCCGTAGTCCTTGAACTTGATACATTTTTCGATATGGATCAAGGTAATTTCTCTTTACATAAGTGATTAGATTTTAGTATCAATAACGTAACTTAGTAACGTCTTGTTTTAAAGTTAAGTACATTGATTGGGAGAGGAACACATCGTCACCTCTCGGCTGCCTCGTCGCTCTGGCGTGACGCTGCACCGCCTCCACGACAAATTAATATTTCATTTGAACGTTTATTCGTTACACGTCACGCAAATAATTGAGTATCACAACTGCACAAACACAGTATCGGGGGCGGTGGACTGACCCGCGCCGCGCTCGCGTACTGGCAGTTCATTACACACACGTAATCATAAATAATATTGTTTAAACAACGGGCTATTTATCAAACAGGTTTGTTGTCGTTTGCAAAGGACACCTTCACCAATTCACCTTAAATATGTACGTGTTTAATTTAATTTACCAATTATTAACTAATAGTTAATATTATATTCTATAATGATACAAATATGTAGTAGATAATATATTAAGTATCCCCTACTATGCACATTTGTGACGGAAGATCATTAGAATTTTATTGACGGTGGAGAAAGCGGCACTGACAACTGGTCCCAGCATTGCAAACGCTTCACGTCAATCTAGCAACCAATACAGGTCCAGGGACCTTAAAAACAACGATAGGACTTTAAAAATCCTAAGTTAAAAAAGATTTGCTTGTAGTGAGGAATTCTTAATAGCGAACAAATGGAGACAAATGAAAACAGTATCTTTAGGTAACAGGTGATATCGATACCTTTACCGTTCTAATGGTAACAACCTATCGACAGACAGATCTGCCATATCTGCTACTTATTTGCGAACAAATATACAAAACTGAGTAACGAAAAAGTACACAGGAGTGAATCTTGCAATCGTTACACCTCGCTCGAAGATTCGCTATTAACTGCAAGTTGCGTCGTTTAATGAACCGAGAGGACAATTTGTATGCGGCGTCGAATGAAAATATTCGCGAAGGATGCTCGAGCGAAGGCTAACTTCTATTGAGTCCAGAAGTTGTGCTTGCGACTGACAAAAGGAGCTCTCGGGGATACGCAAACACCGGCGCGGCACTCGGGGCGAGCGGTAAATAAATGGCGGAACGTCCCGGCCGCAGCCAGCCATCGTTATGGCGATTTCAACCGTCTCACTACTTTTCAGTTTAAAATTCCCGTCTTCACAAACTGTAAAGTACCTCCAAGCTGAATGTTTATTATTGGAGAATGATTTTGATTCTGCTGAAAAGAAAACGGCAGAAGCCTGATATGTCTAATTGTGTCTAGGAGTGTCACGTACTTTTATAAGCTTATAAGTAGATGGAGAAATGTTTACGTCTCGGTAATAATTATGGATGGGTAGGGTATATTATTTATTTTCCAAGTGAAGGTATTTTCTTATAAAGTACCTACGTTTGTGTGATGATTATTATCATTTTGAGTGTCCCTGGAGATTCGTAACGTAAACCTAACTCCTTGATAGAATTGTTAGTGACAGATGAGAACATTTCTGACAATAGTTAAAACGAACACAACAACCGAGTAGCCAGTTAACAAAATCGAAAAACGAAGCTCCTGAAGAAATCTAGAATGAGCTTAAGCAAGTGCACGGGAAAATATTTACCAACTCCGTCCGATACTCCGGCTCGCCGTGCCGGATAACGTGGCAAATAGACCGGTAGGCCGGTAAATAGCGGCCGCGCCGGTAATCGAGTCCACGAGCTCGCCACTAGCACCACCTAGCCACCAGACAGGAGGTCCGCTTTTGCACTTCGTAGATAAATGTAGTCTGTTCAATTCCAATTTGTACATCACTAAGTGGTAGAATAAGCGGACATCGTTTTATAGAAAGATTGGTATCCTTATTATCACAAGTAAAAAAAATATTCATTCGAATTATAGCGGCATTGATTTTAATATTTTATATCAATATATAAAATGTTATTTACTTTAAAATATACCCGGATATACCTACTACTATAGAATATTGAAGCTCCGTCGGCAACATTCAGATGACCTATAGGTACATTTTTTTGACTCTATCTCGTCTTTTAATGTTTTTGCCCACCTGCAGTTTATTTGCTTCATAAGGTGAATCAGTCAAGGCCATGGTCACTATACCACCTACTATGATACTATTTCAATCAAGCTCACGTAGGTACCTACAGTCTAACCTAGATTCAATATTCAGCCTTTATCTAAACAAATAAGTTTGAACATCAGTTCGACTACATTTCCTGTGCATGGAGTAGCATAGCGAGCGCATTGTTATAGAACTGTAATCTCTATTATTAGCGCGTGAGGAGCGCGATTCGCCCGCACGGATTCTGCATCTTCTAAATTTTCGGAACCCATTCGTGCGGCGCGCGGTGGCAGTACGTCGCCGAATTGCACTAAAAGGACTATTAGTCAAAAATGTTTTGCCATTTTACCATTTGGCATTTTGGGCGATGCTTTTTGGGGATGCTTTGTTTATCGTTTATCTCGCTGCTCGTACGTAATGCTCTTTTTCGATAGCTGCTTTGATCTGCACGAGTTTTGAAGCTGGCTCTCGTCGTGAGTGTGTTGGTGTACCGATCTATTTAAAGCAAACGTTTCGTGCAAGTGTTCTCTGATTACTGTGTTTATCTGATGACGTTTTTTGTTTTATTTTTACTTTATATTTTATGTACAAATTAAGATCTTCACTGAAGCACTTACAGTAAGCATTATCTAATGATACAGTGGGAACAACAAAAATATTTTATTTTAGCTACTTTCATAGCGTGTGTTGTGTGGTCTGTAATTGTGGAGCTCAGCTGCATTTTAGTGGAACGGGTCTTATGAAGTACACAGTAATTTTATAAACACATCTAAACGAAACAATTTTAAATATCTAACGTCGCTTAAATACGATTTACCACAATCATAGCAGCTACCTAGTAGACACAACATGCCGAGACGCTACAACAAAACTTCTATAACTTGTCTTGATAACTATAATTTAAAACAACAACTAATCGTCCAACAACTTCGCCGTACAAGCAGTATTTGTTATCATAAATTTTCATAACTTAGTTTACGATACAGTGTGTTGTACCGAGCGAGCAGCACAAATAAGGAGTTATAGTAACATTAAGCGCTGCGCCATTTACTCTGTACGAGCGATTGGCTCGGTAAGAGACGAGCGGCGCGGCGACGGCACGACTGGCCGCGTCGGATCGCATCCGTTCCGGCACCGTGTCGCATTACATAAACAATTATTGCTACACAAATATTGAACTTCATTTACATAATTGGGTGAACGGGATGCAAAATCATCGTGGCGTTTTATGTGTGGATGAAGACACAGATTACGTGGATAAGGTGGATTATAAAATTCCATGAAATATTTTTTTGTAAAAACTCACGTATGGGTTTATCAATAAAACTGTCGAAATATTTAACAGGTAAACTTGTCATATGCGCAGTCTCTGATGGCAAATAGTCAATTTCGACCTAAGGCATTAGTAAAACTAAAGGCACTACCGGTGTGTTCCTGGAAAAATATGATAATATCGGCAGACATGTATAAAAACCCCGCTCCTAATTAATTATCATTGAAATACATGAGAGAGAAGAGAGATGGAAGAGATTCATTTGGACTCGAGGATGTAGTACGACGTACAGTTGCAAATAACGGATATCAGAGAAGAAGCCATAAGGTACAGGTACGTATAAAATATAGGATATTAGTGCGGCATCGCGTGACACCAGCGTGGCGGTGCCGTGACGTGACGTGCCGTGACGTGCGTGCTAATCGATCCCGCGCCGGCACTATTGTACGGTAGCCCTTTGTTTGCCCAAATTGATTGCCCGCGGGACAATGCCGACACCGTTCATATCTTAATTACGATTAGATTTCATATTGCTACTAATCATTTGATTCATTTACTGGTTTCTTTTTACTCGAAATTAAACGTTGCTGCACTTTTAAAAATGATATTTACTAATAACTCTTGTAGAAAAATAACTGGACAAATTTAAAGATTCTTACAAACTACAGGTTAATTTGTTAACTGTATCAGGTTTAGGAGTTACGCAATATGTTAGATAGGTACCTATTGTACCTACTACGTATTACCTAAATGTTAATAATGAAAAAGTTTACGCACGCAAAAGTTTAATAGGCCAGAGGTGAAGTTGGTGGTTACACTACAAGCTTTTGGACCGCGGTGAACAACGTCATAAATTGGGCAAGTTATTAGCAGAAAGTATTGTAACGTCCAACAGAATCTCAGATTTGACACATATAATATTTGGAACCTAGAAATAGTTTGGAATTGATAATGACATCAGAATTTTGGTTTGTTTCAGAGATATCTAGTTACATTAAAGGAAATTCTTTTTATAAGTCATTGCAGGTGTAGGTATAATTATTATACATTGCAGTTATAGACACTAAATAACCAATATTATAAATGCGAGAGTTATATGTTAATTTATTTCTTACCTCTTCACGCAAAAACGGCAGAATCGATTTTCATGAAATTTGGCACACACATAGAATGTAACTTAGATTAATACATAGGATAGATTTAACCTGGAAACGCGGTATCGGTCAAATTCCATGCGGGCTAATCCGCGAGCGGAAATTAGTTAATTATCCATAAAGTATCAGCGTGAGCAAGTATAGTTTTTCCAATGAATTCTCCAAACTAATTCTTTAAACTAAACTAACAAGACTACTCATTTCCATAACGACTACTTACAGACACGTCGCGAATCTTTAGTCATTTGTCTTGTGAATGACGTGAAACAAATCCACGGAGAGACAGCAGGGGAGGGCGGCGAGGGGGGAGGGGGGGTGTATTATCAAGTTAGATCGCACCATTTGCCGCTGCTTAACATAAATGATTCCATAATGCGACGCGAGACGCATTGCGAGCGCCAACAAACGCTGGCATGTGGGAAGTATTTAGAAGAAACTTGTGACCCTCTGGCTGGAGCAGCGTTCGGTAAAGCTAAATAAAATTGCGTTGACAATCTATCTACTATCTAAGACTGGTAATCAAAAATAAGAACGTGATATATGCCTGGAGATTTAACCTGGAGAAGACACGGTACTGCAAGTTTATCTGCCACTTAAAGATCTATCTGCAATTGATTGACATCTAAAAATGTTTGGGAAAGTGAACCTAGAATTTAAAGTAGGTATATAACCAGTGCTCAGTAAGTAACGACGTGTGTTACTGATTACATAACAACAATACAGTGGTTGCGAGAAATGGACCAAGAGCGAGCGCGCCGCTGACCAGAATGAAAACTATTATGATGTCCGTGTTATTTTAGATGAAATTTTGAGAGCGCCTCTACCGGAAAATATGTGTAATTTAAAGCTGCATGAATTTTAATTTAACATGTCGTATGCTGGAATTCTCCTGGACTATGAACAATGTTGTCTCATTTCTATCACAAGCTGTTACACAAACAGAGGAGCAATTACACTTTGGATAATATCAACCTTCTATATCAGTAATGATTTACCGACTAATTTGGAACGAGAAGAACTAAAGAACTGGCTCTCAAGCTACGACTCAGAAAACGACAAGTTACTTAGAGTTTGGTAATGAACTAAACGGAGTGGTAATAGTATGAATTAATAATAATAAGGTTGATAACAATAATATAATGTAGTTTTTGCGATATCAGCATTTAGCAGGTCGTATTGCAGGGAACCGCTACACCGTCGACATTACGTAATTTACAGTATGGCTCTCGACGCGAGCCCGGAACAAAACCCCGGTACAAATCGCCGTTCACGAATACATTAAACGTTTGCCATACTTTGCGGAAAGTGAATGTAATAATTAAACGGCGACAGCAGCTGGAGCCGCAATGGAGGTCGCGCCGCCCGACCACTCGCGAAACGTTACAACAGTTCTTGAAGAGCACTATCTTGTAATATGTTGATTGAACGTTGGATCCATACATATAAACTTACTTTTTGTACATAAAACAAATTATTTAGCTGTTTATTTTACACCTCCATATAAATTACTTACAAATTGGATGTAGGTAGCCTAAGTCGCTGTAGGTACGTACCTACCTACAATGTACATTCTCACAAGTCACGAGAATATTGAATAAAACGTTGTAATTTGTAAATAATTTACATTTTGAGACAAATGATTAGCATCAATAGAAACGTAAAAACATTGAAAACGAAAATTTATAAACTTAAAAAAAGTGAAAAACTAAACTTCCTTTTCGTGCTTCCTTTTTGAGGTTATTTGTAAAAAAATAAAATATAATAATTATTACACTTAATTACCATTTCCATTATAAAATGTTTGATTTAACACAAAAGTTCGGAACCCTACTAGCATAGATCATACTCCCAATATAATAAATGCTATCGGTAGAGTCCGTGGATTGACCGAACCACCCCGGTAATACCTTCACCTGTTATAACTTGGTGTTCCCTCTCCGTGGCTTCGGAAACTAAACTTAAGACGACTTTGACTGCATTTCAAAGACTCCGTTATAATATTACTTGTACCTAATATATAGTTTATATAACAATAAAAGCAAATACCTAAAGATCTTTAAACCCGAAAGCTGCCTAACTTTAAAAATTTTAATTGCATATTTTTTTTATAAAAAAACCTGTGATAAACTTCGGGTAGAACAGTAGGGTGAGAGAGTCTGTGTTAGTTAATTAGTAAGTCCTGATGGTAGAATATAGCATAAGTATAGTATAGGAAAAGGATTGACTTCCATTTTACTACGGACTGCACTTTACCCAATAGGGATGTAATTTTCAAAAAAGAACAATTTATCCAACCGAGTTCTAATGGATTCGGTGAAGTTCCCGGATAATGGCAAATAAATAAAGCGAAAATCTAGTTAGGGTAAGTGATGGACGGTTTAAACGGTGGGTATGGACGACAATGGCGGCGGTACTGACCAGCAATACCGGAATGGCGCGGGCGGGAAATCGAATCAATGGAGACGGTGCGGCCATCGCGTTAGCGGGCGACGGGCGAAGTCGTGGTGCAAGTGACAGCGGTGTCTGACAGAAATATTAAAAGTTCACGAGCTGCCCAAACTGTCCTGATAATACAGATTTAATAAGATTCTATTATGGACATGCCGTCTATACAAAAGTCCCAATGCATTCATTTGATTTAAAAATTACATTGTAGCCAACAGGGTAGCGCACAGTGTTAAACATCTTACATCAAAAGTTAAAAATAAATGGCGCTGTTATCATTCTCAGTATTTTTTTATTTTAAGTAAGTATAGAGGACGCCAACTAGTATTAAAATTAAAAAGGGAATCCGCTCGCCGCTACCGCCTATATTTTGCTCTGCCCGCTGTCCATTGTAGCATTGTTACGTCGATAAGTCGCGGATATATCTCCATTACGACTCAATTCATTTGGGCGTATTGTGGCGGCGGGCGGGAGTGATTCCGAATTTACTGGAAATATGTAGCCGAGGCGAACGTCTTCAATTGAATAAACGACCGCACCATGTCCTCCCATTTACGGTATTAATGTTATTTACAACTATTAATGGCATTAGAGCTTGATGTAATAATATCGTTGTTGCGTTTTATGGTTCGTTGGAATAAACATTTAGAGGAAGACACCATTTTGGTTTAGTCGAAGTAGTTGAACTGTCTGGTCGTTGTGAAAATTAAATATGATGATGAAAGTTATTTCATGGCAGTGCTCTTGCCAGTAAGCCTCTTATCAAAAGGGTCATCGGTGAATTGGTTCGATAAAAAAAGCTTGTTTAATACGGGTTATCAGATTTTTTAATACTACCTCGAACAACAATCTCGTGATTATTAGATACGTAGGTGTACAACTTTCCTTTAGCTTAAAAGATAAAATACACTAAACACAAGGTTCTCACCACATAAAATTAAACAACAATAACGAGCCGAAAGTAAAACAGATTAGGGCGGAGCTTCCCCAGCGCATCACACGAGGGACAGACGTGCAGTAAGACGGAAAAAAAGAATAACAAAGTTGGTCATTAGAGATATTATATGATAATTGAGCGGGAACAGAGCGGGCGGCGGGCGGCGAGCGGGAAGTGTAGCAGTGTGTCGCGGCGGGGCGCCAGCGTCCGCGGGAGCGCGTCTCGTTAGCCGCGCGGGCACGTGGCGACTCCGTAATCGGCAATTATGACGTTGGAGCGACGGTGGAACGTTTTGGAGCGTTTTTCGCAGTGCTTGGGCACGTTTGCGACGGTGGGCGATGCCGCTCGCGGCGGTGCGTCGAGAGCGGTCGATTGGGTGCTTGTTTGGAAGACTTTTTTCAGATTCACTTTTGCTCGCCGCGGCTGAAATTCAGCGTGCATTCGGACGTTACGTCATGCGTGTCTGGCTCTAACGACCTTTGCTTTTGTTGTCTTGTTCGACAGAATGGATCGAGGGAATAAAAAGCCGTCTATCGTATACGAGTATATTCGTTTCTAAACCGCACTAAGTAAATTAAATAAAGAGACCATAACAATAAGTAGGTATACAAAAAATAACATTCGTTCATAAACAGAATGAAAAAAGATTAGTCTTTTAACAACAATAAAATAATTTGTAGACACATCTAATGGTAATTACGATATGTTATCTATAAAAGCAGAAAGTAGGAAGGGCAAACTACAAAAATACTAGTTAATAGCACGGCAGCGCTCGTGGGTCATTAGCGGTGGATGAGCGCCGCACGCGCAGCCGCCACGGCTCACACTTGCCACACTTGCCCGAGCGGGATAATGGCCGCCGGGCGCCCGCTGGATACCTTGTTTTGTTACTGTTTACTACTTTTTTTTGCTTAGAACATTTAAGTATTTATTTATTCCTTGTTAGTGGCTAGAATAAGAGTGAGAAAGGTAGTGCTTACAACTTCATTTAGATTACATTTAGAGGATGTTGTAGCACTTGTGGCCTGCACTGAAATAAGATCGTTGCTTTATGCGCCCCATACCTAATGATGAAAGGGGATAAAATATCTTAAAAAAATATAAATGAGATAAAGTCGCAAAATAATAAGTGGTATTTTAAGGGACTACTTGAACCTTGAAAAAAAAATAAAAAAAAAAAAAACATAGATATAAGAGGGACATTAATTAATTTATACCAAAATTGCAATTGTAGCGCGTCAATAAAGTGAATTCACATTATATTAATATTGGATAACTTCATATCCGCCGGACCATGTCTCAGAGTCCACAGACACTCCATCAAGGGGAGCTGGCAGCCAGACGGACCCCCGCCGCTCGCAGGATTCCTTCGTCTCCTCTCTCATTGTTATATTTCACGTTTAAAATACCTTAACTCTACTGTCTACCGCAACTTTTATAACGAATATTTATATCGTGAAGCATATTTTGTCAAAAGACAAAAGGATGTTAATTTAACATTATATTTCATTCCTAGTTGTCCCTCGATATACTGTTGTTTAATATTATTTTGAAATGTAAATACATGTGTCCCAAAATTTATGTTATAAATTAATTTTGACTAAACGGAAAAAGGTCAGATTTGTTCGCATATTGAAATGAGCAACCAACTTTTAGAAGGACTGATATTTTACTAAAATAAACCCTTGCCCAAATATAGAACGGAAAACGAAATTATCCATACAACATTTATTATTACAATTTAGATCCAAAAAAATATGAGCGTTCATTTTTCATTTTAAAAAGCATGACTCCAAACTTTTCGTCTGTACCCTTCCTGTCAAGAATAAAGTACGATAAGTCAATTATACAGAGACACTTTGTAACTGACTTCATGGAATCGAATTAAACTTTTAAAAACATAACGCATTTAAAATTCGATTTGTAAGCACTCATAACGTGGAATACGTCAACACAATTATCCCCCTCCGCACGACGATACCGCATGCCATAATGGTATGTAACGTTCATACATAAAGATGATAATTGTATGTATTGTCGAGAGAGGTTATTAAAGTTTGCGTTGCAGGGGGTACGATAATGAATATTAATAGTAGACATTATGGGACAGTGCAGACGACCGGTCGTACCGACACGCGTGACTTCAATGTTTATGAATATAAACTGTCGTGTTTTCCTTACTGGATGGATGAGGGAATAACCAGTGAATTGTATTAGGTATTTTTAACAAAGTTCTAGAATTGGTAACTTAAGAAATTTATGAGTAGCTCGTTGGCGAGCGCAAATTAGTCGCGGTTGCCAAGAAATATGTAGAGCTACAGATAAATCTTGACCAGATTCGCAATCTCTTACGCTCAATTAAAAGCTGGAATCGCCGTGCTGCACAATATACATATAGCAAGTTAATTTGAGATAAAAGAAAATATATCCTTTCTCACTACATCGCATGTACAATTCAAACATGATTAATTTACTAGTTTCCGCTCGCGGCTTTGCCAGCGTGGAATTTGACTGATCCCGCGGGATTTCCGGGATAAAAACTATCCTATATGTTAATCCAAGTTACCTTTTTATGTGTTTGCTAAATTTCATGAAAATCTGTTTAGCAGTTTTTGCGTGAAGAGGTAACAAATAAACAAACAGACAAACAAGCATACAAACTTTCGCATTTATAATATTAGTAGGTCTGAGGAACCGAAGTATGATAGAGAATAGTAATATTGTGTGAAAGTGAGAGTTTGTTTATTGATAAGGACCTCAAAACTTTATTGTCAGTAGAGTTCCAGAGAAAAACATCTCCCATGACTCGAGTGTATTGTAATCTAATAATGTAGGATGTGAATCCTCCGCAGTTCTCACATTAACGGTGTCGAGGGAGCGCCCTCAGCAGCGTTTATGGTAATTATAGTGATTGTGAACGATGTCGCCAACGATCGTGATTAATAGATTTGCCAAACAAGTGTTTGGGGGCCAAATTAAACTTTTGTTTACCGCTTCAACTAAATTTTGAGGCAACATGTGATATAGTTTTACTTTCGAGAGATGTAACTGTCTTGATGACCAACGTGTGACCAACCATATTTTTTTGTTTTTAGTTTGAGTTTTTAATGGATTGAATGGAAATTGATATTTGAATTTGGGTACTTTATATTTGGGCCTTCATAACTTTTTCCAATTTTATGGCCAGAAAACTGGTTTGTTGATCGAGAAATTAATAAATAGTCATACATTACATTTGTTTATAGGTGAGATGAAACCTATAAAGCCCGGTAAATAATTTAAAGTTGATAGTGTCAACAGACAATATTCTTTATAAAAACGATTTGAGGCAAACAAACAAGTTAGAGGCAATGGGCCAGTCATTACGTTTGGAGCGGCGCGGCGCGAGGGACCCGGGGCAACGCGGGCAACACACTTTAGCGCTTATTATTTTAAAATAAGGTGGTCGGGGCGCGCAGGGACAACGTTGCGGCTGTAATTTATAGTTCATCACATAAATTGATTATTACACATGGAGGACGGGGATAAATCAGCTGTAATCGGATTAGGGGCCGGCACAGCGCCGCTGCGGTCCTTATTAAATTGTTTTTGTACATTTTTATGCGATGATCAGTGGCTGGTGCGTGCCGTTCGTTTTCGTAATGTCGCATAATTATGTTTAGTTGTGAATTACGGGTTCATGATTTTGTTTTTTTTTTATAACAGATTTTGTTACAGGCTGGTGGTGCATGTTTATTATGCTTATGCTTGAATTTTTTATTTTTTTAGGTACGGGTCAGAATTTGCTTTCATCTACCGATTTTCATTATTTCTTTAATAAATGTTTGAAATTGGGAGTAGGTACCTAACTGTATCTAAGTAATAAAAATGCGATAATTATATGACTACTTATATCTTAGTGATTAATCACGGGTTTAGATCCATGGATATACTTATAAGTTAACAACAATGTAGGTACCTATACCTACACAGTTGCACAATTATATATTTTTCTTTGGAACTTTTTGATAGGTAAGTAGGTAAATGATAATTATGATCACAATACATTAGGTAGGTACCTAATATGTATATGAATATTTTTCTCTTCTAATAGTAGGTAGTAACTCCTTAACTTACCTCCTTTTTAATATTCGGTTAAAAATATAGAAATAGGTAGGTACTTTTTTACGAGATATAGTTGACAAATACTTTTACCATATTCCTACCACCACTCACCATCTGTGTTTAGTGTTGAAACATTGACATATGGGTATTTAATCAAAATGCCACTAGAGTCGGGCGATACCCCATAATCCGGCGAGGGGATTACACCGAACGCACCCGCTAACTGGTAAACAACCCCATTAACTTGTAAAATCTTCTTAACGGTAGATATTCTTAATGTCGTCACAAAATACATTTTAGTTTAATAATCTGAATACCACCATTAGGAATTTTAATATTAATATTTTTAAATTTAAAACAGTTTCATTCGCCATTTCTTCTCCTCCATGAAAATATAACACCTTTCCGAAATGGTGGTAGATTATAATACGTGCATAACAAAGTTCCTTATAGGTACAATTGGCACGCGGGCTTATTGCCGAGTAAAGGGGTGAGCACATATCGCTGGCCCCGGGCAACAAAGCGGTAATATCAAAAATCGAATTTTACAGGAGAAATAAAAGAAGCTAATTTGTTTATAGTGCAGCGTACAGTGATCCAAAGCAGGTGTTCAAAATGTCAAATGAAAGCTAATTTTTTTACCAATTTCACCTTTTAAAAATAATTGTAATGGTATAAATATA
>DWKA01000607.1:0-15537 GCA_018249155.1 Panoquina ocola ocola
TTATAAAAAAAATATTTTTCGATCGATCATTTTCATGTGTATAATATTAGAATGCCATTTTAACAGCACGCTGTATTTCGCACAGTTCGGTAGTTGTTTGCACGCATTGCACGATCAAAAAAGATAATTCAGGAAACGCATGCTTGCATGAAGCTCGATTATGTTTCCAGAATATCAGTCTAAGTACTATTACAGGAATGACTGAATGAATGAATCGTTGATGTTTCTGTATAAGTTTCTTTTAGTCAAGATTGTATTGATTTTTGTTATTTTTTTACGTCTATTGCTTAAACATTTGGTTAGAAATGTGATTTGGAAAACAAAGCTTGTTTATATTATGTTGCATTTCTGAATGTTGATATTTTGACTTAATTTTCTTGTTACATAAATTTTGTTTCTTTGCTATAAATCAACCGTAAATGATACTACTCATATTACCTGAATCTCTGTAACGCCAACTATGAGTAATTCTTCTATAGCGTTTTACGTTGTAATGTCACGCCGCGGTGCCGTGAGAATTATGGCCCATGGAGGCTTTATTAGTTTTCAAAATGATTCTCTACCGTTAAGCATTATTACATTTTGCTTAGTAAACATTGGAAACTAGAAACTGTTTAGGATTTGTTTGTCTATAATTATAGTTATTTACACACTGCTTTTACTTATATCAAATCATTGAAAATTTTAGGTGAATCATTCGTTTCTTTATTTAGTTTCAGTAATATATTGGGCTTTCTTGAAGACTTTTAGATTTGGAATTTAAATTTTTTCATCTTTTTTATTTAGTTTGTGGTCCTGTTTTCCGTGTTAGAGTTTTGGCTTATAGAAACGTTATATTTACAACATTTACTTATTGTCATCTACATTTACATAAACGTTACCTAATTATACTTTTGTTACAGTTAAAAGTTCAGGAAGCAATGAAGAAGAAAGACAAACTAGCGAGAGAACAGGAAGAGGTAATAATTACTAATATTTCATGATTTCATTTTAAAGGGGTCGACAAATTCCTGCCACGTGTCCGTTGGATGATGGATCGTATCTGATATTGACAAAATCATCGTATCTACTATTGGTAAAATAATTAATTATAAGTGCTACTGTGGTGTTGGGGTCATGTTAATAGTTTAGACTAAAGTCTAATTTAATAAATGGGTCGTTCGATAAGAATCAAATAATTTTAATTATCAACTCATTCTAGAATTTCATAGTTAATCATTCCCAGTTTCAAGATTACTAATGTCTTTCTCATTACTTTTTTCTGTATGTAAATATCAATTATATCTGTTATGGTCCAAATGACAGCCGCAATTTCTACAACTTGGTGATAGATGCCCAAATAATTACAAATACATCGAAAGTTATAACCCCACTGAGTACCTACTTTCGCATCTGTCACAAGTATATGGAATTACACGAAAGTCCCTCGCTATTTACACTTACAAACATAGGAATGGCACACTCACACATACTTAAAATTAATCTGATGCGAGTCGCAGAACCAGTAATCTTGCGACTCGCGTTGCGAAGCGAGCCTCTGGCTAATCACACCCTAATCTCAAGCTAAGCCTATTAGAGGCAGTTGTATCGCTTCCCTGCAAAACTTTGGAAGCCCTTCACCGCGCATTTCGTTTGCTCGTAAAACTATGCCACGTAAATACCAAAAAGTTGTAAGACTCAGACATGCTAAATTAAAAAGAACTCTATTGGAACGTCTCAAGAACTAATTCTTTCACGACAGGGCTTTGCAAATATTGTTTTATTGATTGGCAGGCCTGTGCAACCATTCTTCGACAAGGAATATTGAAATTTTATAGCGGTTGTAAAGAATGTAACTGACTTGCGGTGACCTCAAATTCGGGTGATTTAAAATTAATCAGAAAATCGATGAAGGCAGTAATCCGTTTCATTCAGATCCATGAATTCGAAAATACAATGTAATTTCCGTTAGCGCACAATGTAATATTGTACATCACTATATTTATTTATCGACATTATCAGCAAGAATTTCGTAGTTACAAATTACTACGAGAGCTACGAGTACAATGATAAAAAAACTCTATTCGTATTTAATCATTGAAAAAGAATGACTGAGTATATTTTTCGTAATCTTTATCTTTTATCCTATACCTACATAGTCTCTTTTGAGTAAAAATTAAAACTTTATGATAAACTTATACCTACCTATACCTAACATAAACGTAAAGAAAACTTTGCTCGGAAACGATATCTTTCAAACAATCGTAAAATAAGACGTACAAACTAAATGGAATTAAGAAGAAAATAACTCAAACATACATTTAGCTAGGGTGCCAAGAATATAGCATTTCTTGAAATTTTATTATTATTGACTAATAAAATTTTACATCGTGAACGGTACTATAAAATAACAAAACCGTTAGGAATTGCTCCTGCAAGTATGATTTTA
Source organism: Panoquina ocola ocola (assembly GCA_018249155.1). Classification (NCBI taxonomy): domain Eukaryota; kingdom Metazoa; phylum Arthropoda; class Insecta; order Lepidoptera; family Hesperiidae; genus Panoquina; species Panoquina ocola. Next base: position 2,429 of record DWKA01000607.1, read on the forward strand.
CGAGTCATGTCTATTCGCTAACCGTCTAACGATCCAACTACTATTCAAAAGTTCCTCTGTAGGCCATTAACCGTCATTGCCAAGAAGCTATTCGGTTCCAAGTGTTCAACGACATGAAATCTCGTTTACTTCGAGTTTTGCAAATCCCTTAATTGTAGGTATACTGTAAATAATGTTTTATTTCGGACAGATAAAAGATTCCACGAAATTGTTTCGAACAGATAAAAAAAATTAATGAATTAAGTTTTAGAAAACGCAACTGACTTTTTGATCAATACAACTAACTTTACTTATTTTATAACATTAATAAGATTTTTATCTTTTTGTAACTTTTTAAGCATTCCACCATAATAATCGTATTATGTGTTGAGCTAAATTAGTATAATAATAGTACTTGCAACAGCGGTTTATATCGCAATAATTGTGCTGTTGAAACATGTACTAAATAATAAAAATACTTAATATAATGACAGTATATTTAAAAAATGCATTTATACACTGTATAATTTGGTCCTTGCTCGTTTTTCTTTCTTACCTTAAAATATAGTAACCCTACTCATGTACGCCGCATCGCGCGACGCTTGGAAACAAAACGTGCATAAATTAACTTAATGTTCAATACTTTTCTACTTACGTGGAAGTGGTCGTTTTATTGCGCCCCTGGATATTTATTGTCTTGCTCGAATTCAAAAAAGCAAGCTTGGTAAAAAATACGCCAAGTTTTCTTCGGTTGTTTGTCACTTAGGAGATCGTAAATAGGATTGTACCAATGCAATGATTGTGGTTGTAAATTATTTTCTTTTTACAATAAAACTTCGGTTTCTTTTTGTTTCGTGTATAATTTACAATAGCCAACATGACAGTAACTGATTTTATTAACATAATGGCCAGTGAGATGTCATATGCTTAATTTTATCGATTTACAGAGTTTTGGTTGCAAAGCTTATGCATATTTAAAAAGAGCTCTTTCATTCTTATGTATTTTTTATTATTTGCTTCATTTTAAATTCTACGAATATTTTTGTGTTCTTTATTTGAACTAACACCTGATTAGAAAGCGTCCTAAAGAAACTAAAAAATAGACATTAGGTCGATGTACAATCATTAATTAATTATTACTGTGCAATTTAGTTAGTACAATAGGCGATACGACGGTAGCTCAAATATCTCTCATTTAACCAATAATTATGTATGTACTTTCAGAACAGTCAGCGCGTATGACGATATTTGATTTAATTGGTTCATATTCCTTTGTTACAGATTCTAAGAGACATTAGACATGGTCTTATGAATATGGGAAGAGACGGTGTACGTGGTCCTTTTGGAGGTATGTATGTTTTGTTATATATGTCGTGTCTCTATGTTGAAGTTACCGAAATAATATTTTCGACGTCGTCTCAACTAAATTGATGTAACATGTACACTATAAAGTTAATCATATTTGTTAGACTGTATTATGGTCTTGGCGTCTAACATCTCTGCAACAATTTTGCTGAAATGATCTTTGAGAATCTATAAGCAAATTTCTTCACATAATGTGGAATATAATGCATATTTCTTATAAAAATTTTGCTAGTGAATATTTATATTTTTCAATAGTTGGTCATGTCTTTACAAACAAGCTATTCGACTTACAAAAGAAATCAATATTTATGATTAAACAGGTCGATATAAGCTTGGCAGTCGTCCTTTCACGTTAAATTTAAAAATAGCTTTTCCAAAAAAGGTATCATCATTACAAACCATAATAAAATTGTCCCACTGCTGGGATCGGGTCTCCACTCAAACAAAAGTTGAATTTAATCGGCAAAAATAATAGTCAAAAGAACTTATAATTATTATGGTACATATTAATATTTGGTATTAGTAGTATTACTTTAGTTCTTGACTTAACAAACGGTTATTAATTGACAGATTATTGAAAAAGTCCGTTTTATCAATCTGTGTCTAATATCTACATATTCTATTTACTTAGGTAAGATCAATTTCGTCAAGACATAATCCACGTCCAAATATTATTTCGGTTTACAATGAAGTTTTCGGCAGAATGTTCGTGTTTTTGATATGTCGGTGTTATTTTAAGTGGCATTGAAACAATGATTAATGATTTCAAATGTTTAAACTATTTTAAATTTTCAAAAAAAAATTAAACTAATAAAGTCCTGATCATTGTTTGAAACATAATTATTGGCTGGTCATTGTCTAGTTGCTTTTGGTATTTTGACTATTATTTCGCTTCAAGTTATTAGAGTTACTTTTGCTTTGTCCGATAAGCGAAATATAATTATTATAATCTACAATTTTGTAACGTGAAAGAAATAGATACATTAATACTAGCGGCATGCTACGTTAGCTGTTTTGCAATTACAATAGTGATGTGACAAATTTTAAAAATTCCGAAAATAATGTCGTTTTTTCAGCGGCAGTATCAATATCATAACCGCTGCACACTCAAATATAGTTTATGGTGCAACGTTAAAATGACGTTGCTTGAATGGTTCCTTAACTTATTTTAGGTTTTTTGACCTCAAGTGAGTTTCTTAGGAAAACTCTTAAGAAACTCTAATTACATATTAAAATTAATAAACGAGTAAAGTTTCACTATTTTGTACCTAATATAATAGGTCACATTATTTTACTTTCTTCAATGTGTGTGGTAACAATTATAAAGCCATAGACATAGCAACATAAGTGTTGGTATAAAATAGTGCATTAAAACAATAATTAATTACTTAATTTTAAAATACCTATGGATAAGTTTTGTTACGTACTGCACATCACTATTGGAAATGAAGTGCGGATAAAATACCTTTTACCGCATTTTGTGATTTTCGCAAAATTTTCTTTTTCGATAAACGACCATCATAACGTGCAGGTATACTTTAAAGAGATTCATCAGTAATATTTATTTACTGAACGATGATTATTAATACAGAAATTTTCTCCGTCTGACGAACGTGTTTGGATATACGCTTTTGTGTTTGCGATAATCATTGTGAAGTTATTCGTCAAAGTCAAAATATCGAAGCCTCTAGAGTTGAAATTATGATTTATATTGGCTCGTAAATTTTAAGCATGTTGCTTGCACGATGTTTTGACACTTAATTAATTGGTCAACTTTGCGGAATGCTTATTTTTGATAAAGCCATTGATTTATCGTTCGATATCATATTATACGTATACGGTTTGCTTTCGATGTGCATCTTTCATCAATCATTTCATATTTTTTTATGTACGAATAAATGTGGTTCGGATGTCTTACGAAAAGTGTAGACCCACTGTGATCTTGACGTGAGATTGCTAAAAAATAATTCATCACACGAAAGTCAAGTATTAATTAAATGTAAATTAAGATAATAAATTCAGTGAACCCATCTCTATTCATCAAGATGTTTAATTTGCGTCAAAGTGCTGAATGCATGTTGTTTACAATGATTTGCATCAACCACGCACGGCTTTCCGATGTTCGTACACAGCTTGCTGCAGTGTTGTCAGTGAAACTGCCACTATGTGGGAGCTCGTTAACGGTAAATTTTTTTGCATTATGTTGGCACGTACATTTTTTTTTGCACAAATCGTGGCTTTGTAACAAAAGGCTAATCGAAGGCTCGTTTACAGACGACACGTACATGTATGACGACGAAGCGAGAGGTCTATCTGGCAGAGGTCACTGGTATGACGAGCCGCCGTATGAAAGTGATCCCGAAGATTTTCTCATGGGCGGTGGAGCTCCGGCGGCATCGTTTCAGAACGGCCGAGTGTGTTTCACCCTGAACCTTCGAAACGAACCGAGGGGCGAGGGGGTAATATCGCTCAGAAGCGCTGGAGACATAAGCTTAGCCAGAGCCCCGCGAAGAGGATTAATAATTCCACAGAGCGGCCCCTACCCGACCACTGTGATCCCCTTGCGAACACCGAGAGATCGGGAAAGCGGGGATTACGCCGCATCTGACATTCAATCTATAGGTTCGAGGTTGTCTGGCATTTCGCTGGAATCCAGTCGCTCGGAACGGGATTCACGGAGAGGTTACAGGCAAATGTCAGGCTATCGGATAGGAATAGATCCCTTATCGCCAGCTTCCTCGGATTACGAAGATCAAGAGAGCGAAACGGATTCGCAACACATAGCTACTGTGCATAAGGTAATATTACTGCAGTTTAATGGAAATTGAATTGGTGAAAATAAATTCTGCTGCCATTAAAAGATTCTTTTGATTTTCTCTTCCCAATTAACGTATTTTATCCTTCGTTCCAGTCAGCTGAAGAATGTGAAGGGGTATCCAATTTAGCGGGCAAAGTGCGCGGTTTAAGACAAGACGTTCAAAGAAAGATCTCGAGATTAAGGCAAGAGAGAGGACCCGAGGGTTCAGATAGGCGGACGAGTGGCGATCAAGCATTCCCATGTTCTAATAGTTCTTTTGAAAGTCTTCCCAGCGGATCAGGCAGTAGTGAGTGGATTTATTGATTTGTCTGTGTTATTATATTATAAACGTTTGTAAATAATAATGTCTTTCCTTTCTCTGCACCATAACGCCCAATATGTCACTTACAGATAGGGTCGTTCTTGTACATACCTACTATAAATCTTGTTTCACCAACCCATCCCTACTAACTTGAGAAGGTACTTTCAAATAACATCAGTCCAGAGCCATGCAAACATATACAGGTATTTTATATTTATGTGGCAGGAATAGACGTAGCGTATAATCTAGGCCTCTAAGTTTACAAATATTTATGTACAGGCACACAAGCATTGGTTCGCGCCGGTAGTAATCACTCCTCTCTCTCGGCAGAAGAAAACATAGAATTAAGTCCGGCCGGGCGGAGTTTACTCGTTCCGCAAATGCTGTGTCGGGCTCGAGCACTCGTCGATTACGTCCCCAATATTTACGAGAAAGATGCCTTGAGATACAAGGTAAGATATCCTAATACTACATCTTACTTTTAGTTAAGAAAGTTAACAACTTCTAATGCGTGTACTTTGTTACCAGAAGGGGGACATCATCGAAGTCATCAACATGAACGCTTCGGGGATCTGGAGGGGCGTTCTCAACAACAAAGTCGGCAACTTCAAGTTCGCTAGCGTGGAAGTACTTTCTGAAAGAGATGCATCAAGATCGAGGACGCAAAAATGGTGCAAAAGTCGCGAGAGACTTTGGGAAACCAGGCCACGGACGGTTGAGGAATTATTGAGAAGGATAGATCTGCCGGAATATACAGTCGCTTTTGAAAGGAACGGATATGAAGATATTGAATTATTCAAAGAAATCGAACCTTCTGATTTAGACTATTTGGGCATCATGACACCTGAACATCGTACGCGTATTCTTGCCGCTGTGCAACTGCTACACCAGCTTGAATGTGAGTGATTGATATTGACTTGTAATAATGACATTGTAATTAAAAATTGCTCTGTTATTTTAGGTGGGATGCAATGGTTACATTCAAAATTGCACGGAAAATTATTCTTGACAAACATACCAGTGCCTAAATGTTTGCGATATGATACTTATACATGTATGATACGTATGATTGTATACTGTTCGAATCTTATTTTAGAGCTTCCATTGTGAGTCATAAAATCTCAGACTTCAAATTATTGTTTACGTATATAATTCTTACCATATTGTATATTTTACAATTTTACAACGGTGAGCAATATCAGTAACACTCATGATAATTAAAAGCAATTAAAACTTATTTTCTGTCACAGTACTTCTTAGTTCACACCTAAAAGTTTGAGTATTCTTGTATATATTTTATATTAATAAACTATCACTACATAAAGTTATATTACTAGCACAAATAGACCAATATTTTTAAACTTTCTTACTTAGCTCGTGAAGTCGAGTAGCTGAATAGTCTCCATAAAATTATACTAACATTTTTAATCATAAGTAATATTATTGAAGCCCCGAATTAGGTCTTTATTTGGAAACCAATTATAATTAGCAATTTTCGTCAATATTTAGCAATTTCTATATTAATTTAATACGTATAGCTAATAATAATATAAATGAACTAACACAATTTATATGCAATATTGCAGTTTTACACCGCTTTATAATTTGTATTTATTTTAACAACCACGTGTAGGTACATCAGGTTTATAACAATCGTATTTTGTATGGGATTTTTAGGGGTTTACAACATTATGATGCGGATATTATAATAATGTAAATAATTAAAGTTATACGATAAAATTTTCTGAAAAAGGCCTAACATTACACACTAACCGACTTATGAAATTATGGACACATAATATAATCATCGTTTCATAATAACCTGTTTGACATAAGTTGTCCAAAATATTATTTTAATCATAAATCAAACCAAATGTGTCAGTTCGATCTGAACGTAATAGAATAATCATTTCGGGTCAGGTGGCGAAGGCGATGGCGAGGTTGAAGGAGGCGGTTCTAGCTCGGAGGGGGGTGACTCGCCGTTCGGACGGCGTCAGTTTCCCCGCGATTCCGGCTGCTATGAAGGAGGCGTCGGAGTAGGCGGTGTTCGAGTACGTACCTCACCGCTGGTCCACAGGACTGATGAGCCTTCACACAGGCCTCCAGAGCCGGCGCCTCAGGCCAAACGTTCCGTGCGTCGACGTCCACCCGACGACGCCGAATGCGATCGCATCGAGCGTTACCCCGGCACGGCGGGGGAGAGGACTGCCCCTCGCAGCGTAGGTCTCCCGGGCGGGGCTAGGGATGACACTTGCGAGTCGGATCACAAGTTGAATGTGGTGAAATTTGTCGCGGGCGGCGAGCCGTGCGCATCCGAGAAGAGCAGTGATTCCGGTGTGAGTAGTTCGTCGTTGAGTTCGGCGCATCCGCACCGTCCCTGAGCTAGGCCCGCCGCGCCCGCGCTAGCCTAATCGCTAGCACGGGCGCGTGCGCACTCCGCGCAACCGCCCGCACATGCTGACACGCCCCCTACCTTACAATAAACTTGCAGAATTGTTCCACCGCTTCTTATGCCGCCTATACATGCAGGTTCAGCCAACGCCAGCGCAAGGGACAAATTTGTAGTTCGGCCAAACGTTGGAAGAGTCTCAGCTAGCCATATAAATTGGGTGCTTGCCTGCATTCAGCGAGTAAGGCGAGCGGTACGAATTTACACAAATGAGGTCTTCATTGCCACTTACCATCATTGGGCGATTGACGGTGAAGATGTGTAGGCTTCATTTGTATAGACTCGCCTTCATTTGTTGCCACTTTGCCTAATTCCCCAAATGCATGATAACAATTTATATAGCGCTGGTCGACACTAGCCCAGCATTTAGACAGACTACAAAGTTGTATCCCTCACGCTGGCGTATACTCGACCAGCATGTCATTGTATAGATTGTATCCACCGCTTCTTGACATACAACCGATATATAAATGCCTCCTCATTAACCAAATTATCTACACCCTTCGATACACATTTTGTGTTATGGATTGACATAAATAATTCCGCAGGGACAGCATTTTTTCCACAATCTAGTCAAATATATAGGTACTGTCAAAAATAAAAATGTTAGATTTTGTTAGTAAAAATACTTAATAAATAGTTTATTTTTTTGGTTACTAAGCGGTCTACGTATTTACTTTCCATGCTGAAGTAATCATTTTTCAAATATACATACTTTCTGGTATTATTTTGACAGTACCTTGTATAGAAAGAGTTAAAAAAAGAAGCCCGGTAGCTATACATAAACTGCCAAGCTTAATTTTGTTCTTGACGTTATAGTTTCTTTTACTATTTTTTTAAATAAATCATTCAAATATCAATGTTAGATAGAATACTTTTGGAAATATTATAAAGCTCAAATGGAAGCGCATTTGTAGATTAGGACTAAGACTGATTTTTTTAAATTGTTTATTTGCCAACAAAATATACGTCAGGCCTAAGAGGGGGTCTAAATATTTTTTGTGTGGGTGTGATTATATCAAATATGGACTTAATGTAGAATGAATTTAAGGTTTTTTTTCCTTTGAATATCGTTCAGATCGAGTGATTCTTTTCTAAAATGAGTAAAGTGTGAGCGAATTACGCCTTTTGAGATCTATCACTAGATATTTCTAGAAATAACTTAAGCGTATTGACTGTATACATAATAATAGAATCGTGTAATTTCGGTGGTCAGTGTTAATAAGTATTTTGACACATTAAAATCCCTATATTTATCAACTGTAGCTAAACAAATTTGAATGTTATTAGATTAAATAAATTATACTGAAAATCTGTTACATAAATTTATTACTTGAAGGGACATGCTGTGACTCTAAATTTAGTTAATAATTTATGTTGCTTGTTAAAATTTCAGATTGGTGTTAAATTGAAATAGCTTTGTAGTACATTCCGTTATAAATTTTAAGGCATATCATGGTTGGCGCCAATTAATATAGTTTTAGTTGCTTTGATAAACTATTTATTCTCTGTTTAATTTGTAATGGCGAGTGACCGATTTATAATGAATTTTCAATATTAAATAAACCCTTTGTTTATGACTACTTATTTATATTGAATAAGATTGTTCTTTGATGTTCGTGAACTTTGAAATAGAAATTATTTTGTTTTCAATAAATCAAAACAATAAAATGAAAATGATAATCTACATTATTGTAGATTGTAATTAATTTGTATACCTTATAATTACAATGTATTCATTTGTATTGTTGAGTTTAAACAGAGAATAAATTTAAAGTAGCGTATTTAATTTGTAGCGAAGGCAATAAGTCAGTTGTTCTAATAACTGAGGCGTTCTAAGCGCCAGTTTCAATAGCAATAATTGTAAATAATTACATAGATAGGTTAATTATTATGCGTTGAGACTTTTGTAATTTTTTAAGAGAGCTTTATGCGGTATACCCGCATGTATATATGGATAGTTTAGGCAGCATTCGGTTTGAAATTTTGAATTTCAACACGTTCTTCCTTGTCATAAAAGTAGGCATTTTAATCTAATTGTCATTTCAGAAATAAAATTTGATATATCTGATGGTCTTTAAAAATATGGATGAAAATCAAAAACAAATTGTGACAAGCCGAAAACAGAGACTACATTATAAATACACATAAAATATTGCAACAAAAAAGGTGCATTTGATGTATATGAAAATTAAATTGATCCATTTTATTCAAGAATTTAAGTTAGCTCTTGTAAAGTTCTGCAAAAATCGACTTAATAATGCACTTATATAAATAGAAACTATTTTTCACGTCATATATCTGCTATAGTTTATATGGCGTTCATTAAAAACGAAGTTACAAATCCAAGTTACTTGTGAAAAAATATTAAGAATGAAGTAGTTAAAATATCCCACTTTTGTATTTTTAATTTGTTACTGCCAATCAAAACAAAAACTGCCAATAGACGTCAAATTTTTTAAATAGGAACGAAAAATATCATCCATGTCATTGTTATAATAATTATGTGTACACATTTGAAATATTATTTCAAAAATTATTGAAAAAAACTTATTTTATTTTATTTAGAATCCCGTTATTTGAAAATTAACAGTCAAATTTATATAGGACAGAAAAATTATTTTAAAAATACATCATAATTATAAAATACTGAAAAATATTGTTGAAATGTGTACACACCTTTACAGAAGTGTTTTCATTTGCAAGTGTACAACTACATTTAAACACTTGCTAACTTCGGTGTTCACTTTTGTAAATTTTGTAAAAATCCGTATTAATTCACTTTTTGACTACAATCGAGAACTAGTCCGAATATAAATGTATATAGATAAATGTTTGTTACTTGTATATTGTAGATAGAATATATTTCTTTTGACGATTATTGTATATTCAATAACTAATTAAATCTTTATTGGAAATTAATGTTAAAACGGTTAATTATTTATGATGAAATTAATTATGTTTTGACGCTCAGGTAGATATTTAACAATCATTTGCATTTCGAGTAAAGTTATTTGTAAGAATGTGATTATGATACTTAATTAAATAGTTCAATATGATTTGTTTCCTTTGCCTTGTGTTAGCCATGCAGTCTATGTACTGTTTTGTAGCCATATTTATATTTTTTTAAAACGGACATTACTTGTAAGTTTACAACTCTACAAACATGAATTCTAAATAAATAAATCCAAAAATTTATGTGTGGGCGTCGTTTTATTTCAACCTCTGTCTTATTTAGAACTCGCTTGTTGATACACGCGGGAAATAAAAATAATCAACAGTCACCTACATTTTGAAATCCGCTCATAGAAAATATTTTACACCGGAAACTTAACTTCTTAATAAATTTAATTTTATATCTGTCTTGAGAATAAAGCTCTTTAATGCTAAAATATCATCAGTTTATAAAAAATTATATGCCACTTACAATTATTTGCTTTTGACACCGTAATTTTCATCTTTACACACAGGTAGGTAGTGGTAGGTACATACTTTTTGCTCACAATGGAAAACGGATAGGGTAAGTATATTTAATATTACAATAATAATAATTAATCGTAGTTCGAAAATTTTAAAATAAAGGTCATTTAAAACCATAAGTGTAAAGTAAAGTAAAAGTTTAATAATGCAATCAATGGTCTCAAACTTATGGCTTTGCACAACACTAACAAGCACTGCAAATATACCAATTTAGATGGACGTCCAGAAATAACAATACCCCTCCATTAAACTGGCGAAGTGCTGTCTCCTTCCAGTAGCCGTATTTAAGTCATTCATTATTGTCCAAGGAATTAAACGGGCTGTGACGTCGTTTGTCTCGTTCTAAATACAGATCAGCTATTGATCAGAGATCCCTTGGTATTTTCAGTGTAGGTATACTTGCCTATCTTTCACCAAAATCCGGCTTTAACTAGTTAAAACTTGTTTTTACTGGGTGACATTTTTTAGTTGAGCAATGCTAAGCCAGAATTAAATTTAATCGAATTAGCGGCCAATTATGTTTTATTTTTTGGTCTTTAAGACTTTATTGGTATTTAAAGAAAATCATCAACTTGTGAAGTAGTCTTCAAAGTATAGGTATCTATAATTAACCTAGGTCACCGTTGACTCCAAGAGCTTCGATAAAACTTGTGTAAGAGAAAAGTGAGACTAAGTTTTCTTCTCGTAATTTGATCTATGATTCTAAACATAGCTTGACGCAGTGCAGGCCGTACGCATAGATTGTGGTTGTTTTAGTGTATCTTTATTATAATAACCGATAAATCCATCGCATAATCCATGAGTTCTCAAACATATTATTTTAACCTTCGACTTATTTTGAGTTTCAACAATTTCGAGTGAAGTTTGTTTATTGATGTGAAACATCTACGAGTATAAGACGATTTCACCTATATGTATATGGTATAGTAAATTAAGGTAAGAAGGAAGAATTGGGATAAAACCCGTTGAGTTATTAAAATAATATTGCAATGGGATACCATTGCATTGCCATGCTATTAGGTTACTTTCAAAAACCATGTCTTACCATTCAGTAAGATTAATGTATTAACCATCAAAAAAACATTTTCTGGTTTCTGACCAGAATGCATATCACGTAGGACAGTATACATAGAACGAATAGTGAAATTGATGACCTTTGAAAACCTCTAACGCCTTTCTGGGCCAGTTGATTGTCAGCCGTGACTACCGAGCGGGCTAGATTCTTGGGACAAGACAAGTGTTAATAACGCCCCGGATAAATAAATGTTTGTTCTCCAGAGGTGTTTGCAATGTTTCATTTGTATACGTTCACATATATCGATGTGGGTGTAAATATATGTATGTAAGTGTTTATTCATTTTTGTCGAAAGCCAAACGTAATAATTGCGGTTATTATTGTACGGCACTTAAACGCACGCCTGTAACTATCGAAAAGGGAGAGGATTGCGTGGCTAGCTTTATCTTCGTTATATTTATACTAAGCGTAATTACTATAGGTAATACATAGGTAAAGGTAATTAGTTAGCAGACTCGGTTTACCTCAGAATGTCCAAAGGTAGTAATGTAGTGTATATTTTGTTTTAACTTCTTCTTTTAGAAAAATAAAAAATTATACCCCACCTATATTTTGTATAATTAAATAATTGGCCTCTTTCTTTTAAAAATAAACTAGCAATTATTTTACGTTGAAGTGCAGTACTATTTTAGTTCAATTTTGAAGATAGGTAGATACACTTGAAAATTATTTTAACTATTCGTCACCGAAATATAAAATAAAACATAAATTGTAAATTATTTCACACATTACAAGCTTGCCAGACCTGGTGCAAATTCCGTCAAAATTTCAGGATATAAAACCTTTGAAATGTTTGTTGCTACATGGTAGGTATATTCGTAGATAGTCCGGTAGATTTTAATCTAGATTTGATAAAGTCAGGCAAAGTTACACGTAATATAATAAGATTACCTAGATATTGTACGGATTACGTAGATAATCTGAGTTTGATGGATTTATGTTCATCCATGTAAGTAGAGCATTAGTTGCTATTGAAATCGGATGCATAGGATGGGCACATGGCCTCTATTGGTGTTCCAGTATCGTTGCTGTAACTTAATATAATTAATATCATTGTTATAGAAATCACTTACACGATTTTGTGAGACTGTTCAGAGAGGTTTTAAGATCCCTCTACCCAATTTATCAAAACCTAATAAATATAATTATTACATCTCGTTACCTTAAGTGGTTATAATATGTACCAGTAGAATTTTTATTTTCAATAAGTTCAATGAGTGTATTTACTAGGTTCGTACTCACGACAAACGATATCATTTTATTAAAAAACGTAGTTAGCTATCTTCACATACTTTTGAACAGATATTACGGCAAGATAATTACAGGAGTATAATATTCTTTTAATGCTAATTAGTTCTGCAATGAGCGTAATGAGCCGACTAGATCCTGTGTTCTGGCGACAGGCCAGCTCCATCTTCAGCTAAATGAAGCTTACTAAGCTTACAGGTAGGTACTGTTAAACACATTAATTACGCTAGTAATATCAGTAACGTTGTGGTAATTGTGTCAATAGATTGACAAGAATAAATAATTAAATAGTTAAAAAAAACTAAAAAACACGCTTACCTAATTTTATCAAATTAGTGTATTGTCATCGGTCCTCAATAAATCTACAAAGTTTGAACGAAATCTGGCCGTTTAA
>DWKA01000608.1:0-15527 GCA_018249155.1 Panoquina ocola ocola
ATAGTGACGCATGACGTTGCACTATGACATCGCATCGCAGCATCGTACGAGCGATGGCAATAGGACAGCGCCTTAGGACACACTCTCGCATTTCTACCTTCACTGACCGTTTTAGTGTTGACCGCGAACTTCGCGAATCAGTTATCGATTGTATTCTATATGCTAGTGTACGCGCGTGTAATTTAAAACCCCGATCACCTATTTCAAAATTGTATTTTACATACAAAAATATATATTCACATGATTATGTTTCGACCTCGTTACATTTTCCTCGACCAAGGAAGTTTTGCATTGCATTTTTTTATACATTGAGTGTACCGTATATTATGCAACTTTAATGGGATTTGCAAAGTGATGAAACCGTGTCTCGCTGTGGGTAACAGAAATCAAAGTTAAATGGATTCTTATTTTTCGGTTTCTCGGTTCTAATATTCACGAAATATCTCGATGCTCACCATCGATCGAATATTAAAAGGTCCTTTTAATGAAGTCGTAAAAGATCAAGACCGAAATTATATACCTACTTATACTTTTTGGAGATTTATTAGTCACGGAACTCGCTGATTATTTAAAAAAATGTTTTATTTTATTATACTTATACATGAATGAATTCATAAATAAAATAGGCGCACCTTATTTTATATACACATACAAAATTCTAAATACCTAGTACCTACCTACTTAAAATAAAAATGGTTAAAGATGCTTTAAGTATAATATTTTGTTTACTTTACCTGTCTTAACGACGACTTATGCTTTCTTAACTGAACGATCTATAACACAACAGCTTTCAAATAACTTTTTCATCTCCGAAAAAAACAAATCCAGCAAATAAAAAATAATTTATAATTTACACACAGACAAACTAACATGTTGTATAATACAAACACGGATTAAAAGACAACTATTGTGTCACAAACGATTTACCTTGTCGGTAGCGAAGTGTAAAATATCTTTATAAATATTAATTGGTAGATGATCGCGCGTTTCTCAACGACACCGCTACACTTTCATCACTGTCGTGTTGCGATCACTTGCAACTATGAGTCTAGGGACGTTCTCACTTAAACATCGATATAATATGTCGATATTTCTAATATAAACTATGGCCTATACAGAACCACGATATTTAATGCCCACGTTACAAGTGGAGGCGTAACAAAGGAGATGGTTTGAAGGGTTTAAACCCCCCTTTAATTCTTGAGGGGAGGCCTATTCCAGAAAAATACTTCAAAAGGCTGATACATAGATTAGATAATACATAAACTATAGGTACTTGCAGCTACCAGATAATTTCTTAGAATTAACAGTGAAATATTTTCCATAGTAATTTCGATTGCATGTCTACGAACGTGTTTATTGAGCAGCCATAACCATAGTATAATCTGATCGGTCTGTACCTTGCTTCGAGTTACTAATGTTACAAGCTGTTTAAGCCTCTATTATTTAATCTGCAAAATAAGGAACGAATTAAATTATTAAAATTTTGCATAAATATGAGTCTTACTAAATTTGTTTTGCAATGTAAGTTTTAATTTGGGTCGTGATAATTAATTTTTCTACGATAAAATAACAAAGCCAATCGATTAGATATCGGTATTATAACACACATCACTAAAAACTACGAAAGTTCGCGCAACCGGTCAACGGACCGCAGGCTTATGTCGTAGGAAAATGGGAAAAATTTACATTTGATCAAATCCCTACGGCGACGATCAAATTACTATGTAAACTGAATGAGATGATCATAATTAATTATCAAAATTGAAATACTATTTTATAAAAGTTATGTATGAGAGTTAACTATAAAAGCATCTTGAAAAGCATATAGGACAATATAGGTATATTCAAAACAGATTATAAAATTCCACTACAAAACAGTTTTAAAATTAATCTACATTTGGGCTGATAGGTTAATTGTTCATCTTTTAACAAAAAACAATAAAACAGTCAAAAACTAACAAATCACTAGATAAATAACCCAATGGAGTTCTGTTGTTATTTTATCATCTTTAGATATTTGATAAAATCGCAGTTTTCATCATTTTCCTGCGACCTTTACGTCTGTAGTCGGTGCACAGGCCTTGAGAAAATTATAAAATCAAACATTTTAATCTGCAATGTCGTAATGTGCGGGAATGTTTAAATTTGTACTATACCTGAATTACAATGTTGTGCCTACTCGGCATACTTTTAGATTAACAATGATAAAATTTTAAAAATCGGACGTGTCTTGTTACGCGTTCTAGCTCTGCCAATGCCTTGAGACAGCCGTCTATTTCTAAATATCACTAAATGAATATTTACTAATTAGGTTACCTACCATAAATAAAAACATCACACCGTGAAACCATTCATGTTAATCATAATTTCCTTCCGAACTGTACCGACTAATAAGCTATTATTACCGTAGATCAGCAGTCGGCAACCTGCGGAGGTTTTTTTTTTTATTACAATAAATGTTCAAAAAGTTCTACACTAAATATCTCAAGTGGCGCCCCGCCTTTATTTTATTCTGCCACCTTGCGGCCCTTGCCCGCCAAAAGGTTGCCGACCACTGCCGTAGATCATGTGGATATAATTAATTACTGGGCCTATTTAATTTTATCAATTGTATACTTAAACGGTTTCTTCCCAGCTACTTCCAATTAAAAAAAGTAATATGTACTATTAAAAAATATCGAAGAAAAATGAGTATTTTTTAAATCCTAGAGTCTAGGTAGAAGTTGAATCCTTTGCCCAGCAATAGGCTATACTTTTTTGAATTTTAATTTCTCCCATGTGACACAGGGACAAGCCGCTTATATTATTTTCCTAACCCCATTAACTGAACCAGCTTTGTACTACCCACTGCCACATAACGGGTTCCGTATCAAGGTAAGCTGCTTTACGCGCCAATACTTTCTGTTTCTTTAGATTACCATTAATAAGTAACCTTTGAACTCATCAATATTTTAAAATTACCTTCAACCGCCACGGTGCACTATGGACCACAGATTAACTACGTTTATAACAACGCAAGACTTTCGCAACATATCTACTTGTCTGCAAGTGTCCTACCACTGAAATGAGGGCACGGATCTCCTTATAACCATGGAGACCCAGCGCTACCGTCCACGATGCTCCAGTGTCGATTAGTGGCAAGGTGAATTGTCAACCTAAGATTCAGAAGTCATTATGCCACCAGAAGTGGCTGAAGTTCTTATGATAACAATCGGGAGAAACAGCTTTCGTGCAATCCGAAGACAGTCGATGCCTCACGTGTGTAACTTGTGTTAAGGCCTTATCCTTGGTCCTTGTCTTTATTAGTGCGTTTCAATTTAATTTTACTTATTTATTAAGCAATCTTTTGAAAAGAAGACAGAAACGAATTCAAAAGAATTGTAAAATGAATATGTAAACATTTCGATGCTAAATATAATTTCTGTTTGCTTTTTTAATATTTTTT
This sequence comes from Panoquina ocola ocola, assembly GCA_018249155.1. NCBI lineage: Eukaryota > Metazoa > Arthropoda > Insecta > Lepidoptera > Hesperiidae > Panoquina > Panoquina ocola. The sequence continues at coordinate 3,449 of DWKA01000608.1, forward strand.
TAATGAATGAATAAATATAAAGTAGTGCCAAGATTGTTTACCAAATGTCATTTTCAAAGAATCGGTCTCAATAATAGGTTCCTTGATCGGACTATAATGATAACGACACATTGTTTGATTTGTTTATTGCTCAACACAGGGTGCTAAAATATGACGGAATACCAAAAATAGAGCGGGAGATTTATAAGCTTGTTTAGTCTGTAGTTTGTTTGGTAAATATTCGGTGTTTACGACACAATTCGCGAGTCGCGACATCGCATGTCCTTGTCGCGTATAATAATTGGTTATGTCGAGGTCCACTTGACGCGAACAGTGAACCATGGCCCACTCTAAACCAGTAAAATCTATGATATTCTACAATCTTATAGTCAGTTTAACCTGTTTGTTACATTGCTACATGTTACATGTAACCACTGCTTTGTAAGTCTATGTCTCCACTAGACTGTTTAGGATTAAAATAATTTAAGAATTTATCTGTAGCGGTCGTATAGCCTAGCCCAGCAGCAAATTAAAAAGAAGACAGTAAACTCCATAGATTTAATTTTTTACCTCTATTCTGTTTAATTCTCTATGGTAAACCTTATCATAACTTATAACTTCCCTGGGTAAACCCTAAGTTCAAATATACCTAACGAACAGGAATAAACATATCAAAATATTATCATCAACCTCTAGGTTATCAATTTCATTAAATGACCCCTAAAAGTTAGTGGATGAAACACCGGATCTGGATAGCCAGCCGAGACCATATTAGTAGTAATCGTCAAAGGATTTCCGTCGCGACATTTAACTGAAGTTAGTAAGTTTGTTTTTCATTACGTAGGTAATATAATAATGGGAGTAATTTTCCGTTTTGACTTTGTGCTTAAATCAAGCTTAAATAGATCGTTTTCGAAACCATTTATTTGATTGATTTGGACATTGATAAATTATTTTTTTTAGCCCAAGGTAAATCGTAGGCCCATGGAGATGGTAAGAAAACAGACCTTTTATATTATTATTTTCTGAGCAAGATTAAATCTTTAATACTAATATTACAAAGCTGAAGAGTTTGTTTGTTTGTTTGATTGATTGAACGCCCTAATCTCAGGAACTACTGGTCCGATTTGAAAAATTCTTTCAGTGTTAGATAGTCCATTTATCGAGGCTATAGGCTATATAACATCACGCTAAGATGAATAGGATATTTTTTTTCCCCGAAGCGAAGCGAGGGCGGGCCGCTTGATAATTATAAAGTTGTTTTTACCTACCTACCAACAACACCTAACAATGGTCTTTAGTTCATTATTCATTACATTCAATAACAAAAAAATAAAATAGGCTATCAGCAGTCAGCACATCAGTCTGCACTCGATAATTTTTATCATTCCAAATCCAAAACGATCGAATGTACCTACCTATTATCCAACCACAGATTATGAATAATAATTCTATATTTCAAGTATCCAACTAACGATGGACGTATTTAATACAATCAAACTAAGAATAGGAAATTAAATTACCTCGTTTAAACTCACATTCAAAAATGTTCCTACAAAAGTTTTAAAATCGTAATTCTACCACCGGACAGCCTGTAAATACCTGGTTATTATTCGTGGAAATTTATGATTGTCTGAATGATAGCACATATCTACACTTGATTGCCTGATAACAGCCCTTTGTGTGCAAATTGAGACAAAGAATAGTGACATCGTTTGGCAATGTTTTTAAAATTCATGTGTGCCAAAATATTGAAATAAGATTATCAAGTGGTGGTTGTTTGTGTGAATTATAATTGTTTTTCGTATCTTTCATACCTAACTAGGTAGATATGTGTCACTCATAGCACAGCACACAAAGTACCTAATATTATTCATTTGTAATTATTCCTGATTTGGACTCTGCCAGCTAAATAATTGAGGGTCAAATTCAATACTCAGGTGGCCTTGTTGCAGATGCAAATTATCTTAGCATATCTATCGGCCTTGTAGCATTTCATCACAGAACAACATTTAAAAAAAGTTCCTTGAGATATTATATAATAAAAAAAAGATAATAAAGCACAACAAGAAACACTCCAAGTCCTAGGGAGTTATTTACCAATCTGTTTAAATTAACTTGCTTTGTGAAATGATAGGCACTTTAGGATCTCATAATCTAATGTGGTATAACTATCTAAAATCAAAATCATTTATTCATTTTGGTGCCCCAGGCACGCTTATGCACTTAATTACAAATTACAGAGTTTATTCTATATTCTTATTTATAATGGTAGGAGACGAAGGAGTAAGTATGGATTAAAAACCGTGTTTATTGTGATTTTTGGGAGTGATCCTGTCTATGATCTATGAGTGATCGATCCAGTTTTCAATACCGTTCGGTAACCAATCTCAGTTAACTATACTTAATATTATTTTTACTGATATTTGTATCTGGTAATATATTAATAATATCCAATTTTATTGTTCTCCAAGGAAATATTGAAAATTTACCGGGACTCTATGAATTTAGATGCATGTTTACAACATTTGTTTACAATGTAACGCATGAAACGAAATTAATTAATTGAAATAGTAACAATACTATGTTGATCAAACTCTTAAAACTCATTTCACTTGTTTCAAGTTGTTTCGTATTTACCTTGTAATTTGTTGTCAACTTGTTCACAAAACACAATCACTATAAATCGAAACTATTTAATTTCGTTGCTTGTCTGTGCCGGAGAAATGTCACATTTTGTGGTGTATTTTTTTAAATTAGTGCTTGACTTGTTCAAACCGTTGCCAGCTTTGTTTTGTTGACCTAACAGTTTGGGAAGGTCGATTTCATTTAAATTCGCGCACGCGAAGTATTCGATTGTGGCTGCCGTAAAGACGTACACTTCGCCACGCGTGGAGTTCGGAACTAGTAATGTTTTGTATTGGATTACTGACTGTGCACGAATTGTGAGCGACGCCGTTGTTTTGTCCGACAATTCAGTCCAGCTCATAACAGACACTGTTTAGTCACACTTGTTAAACTTGACTTAACAAAGCTAAATCAGTAGGTAGGTGCTACCATAATTATTTTATAGAGCGACCGTAATTTTCTTTGTTTCTTTATTATTAGTGAGTGAATATCTACCATTTTTTATTACCTAGTTTGATATTTCATACAACAACAGCATAAATTATAACTATTGTAAACATACCTATTCCGATTTACTTGGTTATAAAACTTGAAATGATTTTAAATGAGAAGTAATAATATAAACAACATCAAAATTCCATTTCAAACTAAGGTAATATTCCCGCCATTGCGTTGCGAGTTCGTTGTACGAGATATAAATATACAAAGTAATAAATTAGAGGTAGAATATAAATAGGTATCATCAACAGCGTTAAATTAATACCGGTATGTACATTGAGAAATTAAAAACAACGCCACCTATCCAACAGTTTGATAGTTTAAAATATTTGAACCTAGATGTCACTACGGGCTACAGAATAAAGCCGTGTGCATAAAATACCTATCGCATCTTGGCTTGACATTGGTGAGATTATTTTTCTGTAATTACTTCCTCATTATGTTGTGGTATTCACATCGATATTATTCCAATATTTTTCGTAATTTTTTAAGATTCATGATTGACAAATAATTAGAGCGCGTAACATATACATGTACATTTTTTTTTGATAGGGCAATGTAAAAAAATCTAGGTATCAAAATAGTTTCTAACTGAAAACCAAAGATTACACAATTATTGAAATAATAGGTACCTAGTCCAATTACTACGACAGCTGATAATAATTTCCCTCGGGTTCAGAAAAAAATGAATCGATTATTCTCAGCTTGCAGCAGCGCTTATTCCCGTTCATAGGTAACACTGACGCAATAGAAAATATTCCCATAGAGCAAGTGTGACGTGAATGTGTACCTATTCGAATATCTTAAATTAGTATGTTTCGGGGAGTTGCCCCATGTCGATTGCAACAGGAATACTTCTGCAAACGAATCGTACGAAAAATCTCATGCTAGATTTATAATTTTAGAGCAAAACGAACTCGACACATTTTTGGAACTATTCCACTACTAATCTGAATTTATTCGTAATTTGTTAGTTGTGCTATTGTAGGTGAACTTGCCTTTACATGGAAGAGTAGAGTAGAGTAGGTTAGTTAGTCACCAGTCTACTTCGGCAATCTGTATTATGAACAAACAGGATCTAAGGAGTTATGGTTATGGATTATCATGTGCTATATTTTCGCTAATTCCTCAAGTTTAGACAAAATCATTCGTTTTTGGCTTTAAATCTTAGTAGGTGCCGAATTATCAGTTTCATGCAAATGACACAAATACCCAACACGGATTTTGCTCTCGTATTATTGTATGTAACAATTATCGCGGCGTAAAATCTGAATATTTGCTAGAGGTCGAACGCGGTTCAATATTTCTTGTCAGGTTATTTTAGTTTATCAGGGTAGCGTTCATACAATTATTTCAAACTTTTACATCAATGGTGATTTCTATTCAGAAGTTTAAAAAAATATATATTTTGCGTACCTAATACTTCATACAGTGTATTGTTGTATGATTTTCTATTACTCTAACGGTTTTTACTCTATAGAATGAAAGCTTGGCGCGACTTTAGGGGAATTTACCAACCCTAAATTTATTCTCCCTCATATACAAAAAAAGGCTATTCACACAGAAACATTGCATTGTAGTATTGCGGAATCAACATGGGAGGAATAAATAAATAAATTCAACAAACAAAATTTCGGTTTACTTAAAATCGGTTGTATTTACATTTCGTCCATTGTAGAAAATCAATAAGTGTTCAACATCACAAATAAATAAATCGTACTAAGGTATTCACATTTAGTCGTACATCGTACACAATATGCGACAGCTCAATCTAACCGTAAAAGAAAGGCGGGACGATCGGATACTAATCATACGGTAATTAAATTTAATTGAATTTCCAATGTCAATTGTTGCTAAAGAAACGAGTGCGCCCGCCACGGCAACCGAAGCAGACGGCGAGCCACTCGCTAAATGCTTCTCGCCGAAACACCGCACCCGCAGTCCCCGCTGGGTGCCGGATATCAAGTAAAAAAATAGTCAATCGCATAGTTATCGGATCGGTCGGCGCCCAGCGAGACGGCGGTGTGGGAAACGGAGTCGACGGAGTATGAAGTCGGCGGACGGCGACACCGGCGCGCGCCCTACATCGCGGCCCGCGCGCGCGAGGAGCGATGGACGGCGCGCGGCGCGGGCGGGGGGCAGCCACGCCGGCAAATCGAACGAGGCCACGCGCTCCGCGGGCGGGGCTGCGCCTCCCGCGCCCCGCGACTCCCGTGGCGTCCCTTCATAAAATATTTTATAACGTACCAACCTACATACTAAATCACTTTAACCTAGGAATCTCTTATTCCACACCTCGAACACTGGAATACCGAACTGAGGGCCCTATCCTAATTAACAATATTATGGACAAAAATTACAGGCCGGTTTTTTGATGTTCTCTTCACTATCGCGGCGCGGCGACCGACGCGCTCTCTTTATCAGTCGTTGGGGGAGCGGGCGGCGGGCGCGCGATGTGCACGAGATAATGGCAAAATTGTGATGTTTTTCTAATAAAATTGTCGCGCGCAAACCGAACGCGTCTCGTCCGCGGCTGCGGCGCGGCTCCCGGCCGAGAGCACCGCGGCGCCGCTCGGGCCCGCTGGACCGTTACTGCGTTTGGTTTCAACTTGTAATAATTTAGTTTAAAATTCACCAGTCGTTCCGGAAGCCGGCGTCGGAGCGGGCAATAACGTGGCGCGGTGTGTATGGATGGTCGGACAAATAAAAACAAACGAGGTGTACCTGAATGCATTAAATCACACTATGTTACATACTGATTATAAAATCTCAGGCTTCACTTATGCTAAATATGTACACACAAACTCTCATCGACAACAAGAAAATGAAGAATTGAGCTTTGTGACTTAAAACGCTTATTCTATATTAATACAGCCATACTGGTTTATTTCTATATTTTGTTACAGCACGATAGTTATTATTGCGAGATTATTATTATAGAAAAATATCACAACTTTACCATTTGGGCTCACAGGTAAATACAGAATGGATTCACTTAGAATAACTTTACTTTCGAAAACACATTTGTACATTTCATGACAAAATTCAACAGCATTCTACCAAGTCTTTAAATTATCGCAGCGAGCCGTTAAAGGTAAAATACATTGGGTACCTGACAAACATTGTGTAAAATTGAAAATTCTGCATTCTGAAATTAGACTTAATTACGTTTTTTGTCATTTAAATAGAACTGCACCCGTTTTAGGTGGGAGCGATGTCGGCCCCGCATGTTCCCAACCGGCGGCTGGCGAGTTGAGGCGAGGCGAGGCCGCGCCAGTCCGGGTCGTCACGTGCACTAACATTTTCACTGTGACATTGTCCTTATAAAAAGCACGAGACGTATTACGCGTCATCCTCTTCTTGTTCGTCTAATAACTCCTCTTCCACCTCCTCATCTGCAAGATAAATCACCATCTTCAACATTTCAAACTATTCAACCTCCCTAAAATTTTTTAGAGGAAACAACACATCACTTAAAACAGGTACTTTTGCAGTTCAATTGCACATAGTAGCAATCAGAATGTAATAAAACGCTATTGCTACCAACAGCATATTTGGTATTCATGTTTGTTAAATTGATCGTATGGACGCAACTAGACGGGGAAGGGAAGCCTTATTTGAAATTCGAAACAATGTGTAAAGTGGCGCGAATTGTCGCGAGCCGGACCAACGGAGGCAAAGATGACGTTTATGTCTAAACACACGCGATTTGTTATTGCGAATTAAATATGTAGGCGGTATGTTACACATTAATTAAATTAGGCCGCGTTCGCTTCAAACCAGCGCATAAATTACTAAGCAACCGACAATATTACAGGTTATTTCAACAGAATAAATGTTACTTATCAACATTCAGATGTAGATAGGTGGTGTATTAGTGTTCAATGTTATTCGACTAATTACGTAGAATTAATTTATATACATAAACATTATTGTATAAAAACATACGCCATGCATAACAAATTCTATAAATAAATACAGCTTGAGTTACCCTATCTCTAACAAAGAAAATTAATATTCTTCGTTGTTACCCGAGCATACTTCCCTCGCACTCAGAACTCGAACTACTGGCGAAACCGCAAGTAACTTCATCTTAGCGAGTTCGTTCTGTGTCGGTCTCGATAATTACATCGTACTTCGATAACATAGATAAAAAGTTAAGCTAGGTAGCCAGAAATATTTTAATGCATGTAATTTATTCTATCAAAGATTGTTTCGAATAAAATCAAAAGCTATCGACATGACACTAATTAATAACAATTTATTAATTAACCAACGTCAAAAATCTTTGATTAATAGAGAAATCATTAGTCTTAGGCAATAAAATAACCTTTACCATTATTAATTATGATCAAGAAAATGTAACCTAATGAGGACAGATAAATGTAATGTCATATAAATAAGTACTAGGAATATTTATTAGCTATACCTATTCAATAACGTTATTACTGTTAGTAGAAAAAAAATTGTCGTGACATTTAGGCTTAGGTAAGGAACAATAATTATAAAGTGAGAGAAATGTTAAAAGAAGTAATCAGTGTCATTCGGGAGTTCGCGTAATGTTGCAGAGAACATGAATGGCGGCTAAACGCGTGCCACACGCGGATGCTTCACGGGCGGATCTTAGCACTTAGCAGCGCTCGTAATGAAACGACGTAACGACAAATCGCGTCGCCACTGCACGCGCGCTGCAAGTCAAAGTGATTCCCGTGAACTAAATAGATCCCTAGCTAGAATGTATCCCTAACACACGTTGAACTGTCGGACTACACTTGAGATTACACTCACTATCATTATCACCTTATCGGAATGTCGCGACTGAGTTCACACCCAGACACTGCTTTGTTCAAGTACGAGGTTCAAAAGTGTTTTATAGCCAGTGAAATTAAAATATAAGCTTTATTAGTATACATAACAGAGGTTAAGATATAATATGGATTTCTTGTGTCAATTTTGGCGCGCCTGATGCAATATCAGTAATACGTCACGCATCATCAATGCTACTAACGTCACGATGTTATTGCGCGCCAACATCTACGTTTCCTACAATTTAGCATTTTGATGAATCAGTCTGTGTATACTTTTATTCTCAACTATGTATCAATTAAATGTTTCTACTGCGGGAAAAATACAAACAATAACTTTATAAAGGGCTAATTTGTCTGTAACAGTGGAATATTGTGATTAATGATCATTTCAACAAGTAAATACTTAATTAGATCAATAAGTTCTTTTCACTCTCATCTTTCATATCTTCAGCGACAATTGACCACATACAATCCTGTTAATTATGCATTTGTTTTCGAAATCAGAATTAGGTACTACTACTAAGTTAGGTACTAATATAAAGTGTATTAAATGCGATACAACCCACCCTCACCATCGATATCGTCATCTTCTCCTTCCCCTAATTCCTCGTCGTCCTCGTCCTCTTCCTCCCCCTCCACTTCTTCGTCGTCGTCCTCCTCGCCTTCACCCTCTACCTCGAAATCATCTTCACTGTGAGCATCGTCTTCTCCGCCGCCGCCGTTTTCTTCCTTACGCGCCTTTTTCGCTTCCGTCGTTTTCTCCTACAGATATACCAAACGGGCAACATAAATGGCGGGAAACTGTTTTTTTTTACAACTGACAACACGTTCATATGAAAATGTTTCAAGGTATTATGCTAACTTAAATAAATCCAGTTTACAATGCAGCCGTAATAGTTTATTGTAAACTACGATGTTCACAACGGTTTACATGATATCGTCGATGCCGGGGAAGTGCGCCGAGCCGCGGCTTACGTGCAAGATAATGAAGCGCAGGTGACAAGGATTCGTAACAATAAAGAAGCGTGGGTTATTAGTGAGGGGGAAAGAGACGCACCGAGTGGAACCGGCGGCGTACGGCCTATTTTGCCGTGACAACATTCAACGGAAAATGGTCACTACGCTCAAACGACGACGTATAATCTAGAAAACCGCCAAACGACTAACGTACGTATTACAAAGAAACCATGAGAATTGCTGTCTGGTACGGTATTGTAAGCCGTTTGGAAGTTTGTAACTGTACACGCTATGGGTTTGATAGCATGAATTTAGGTTACGTGTGAAAGAGATGAAAGATCTTATGCTACGACAAATGCCTATTTTAATAGTTTTCGGGATACTCCTTCACTTTATGAATTTAAATCTATCCCGTATTCAGTAATTACAAGTTTAGACAGCACTGAGACAAAGGCAGTCTGTATGACATACAAAAACACCTACATGCAAATAATGCCGGGTCATTGACTACTCTCTACGCAATACTACTAACAAGCATTGCTAGAAACCATTAAATTAAAAGCACAATTGTGCAAACGCTGGCGTTATTGTTCCACATCATGGCATACTTGAATTTCGTAGGTATTTAAGAAATCAACACGCATATAAATTATGAATTAAAATTAATCTATCGGCGAGCGTTCTATGACAGATACCTATATTGACTTGACATTCGCTCGCCGGCCATGTTACCGTCTAGCGTCACGCTATCATGAATGTTAGTCGGACAAACGATCAAAAATAGCTAACGATAGATACGCAATAAAATCAATAATAAACATACAAATGAACGCAATGGAAACGTCTACATTATTTGTAATATTCATATCGACGAGGACATAAGCGTACCTACGTTCCCGCGCCATGTTTTTTTTCTGCCAAGGTCATGCCTCCCATATCGAAAACGGGTAAACAAAGCTAGAAATCGCTATGTAGCTATGTTACAATTCTTCCTAGAATAAACTAGAAGAACGTGTAAGTTGTACGTTAGGAATATAGTATAAAACTACTGACTCATCGATTACCTCATGCATGCTAAAATGTGTAACTCGTCAGAAATGACATCCAAAAATACGCCGGTTTGAGTGTTTCCTAGTCGGGCAATATACTCTAACCGGACCACGTGGAGATAGTGAATACAACGGGAATGAATAATTGTGGCACGTAAAAGCGTTCGATAAAATGGCGAGCGACTAAAATGAATACATTCTGTTTGACATGTGCACTCACCTCTGCTGCCCTTTTGGCTCCTTTTAGATCACTTTTCGCGTCTCCCTTTTTCTCGTCGCCGACCTTGTCCACGGCCACTTCACTGTTATTTTCGTTGGTGCTCATGATTGTTCTGATTTTGTGTTAATTACTAGAAATATTCAAGTTAGGTATACGACTGCCCCAAACCGACGCGCGACTGACTGATCGAGATAGCGGGCGGGCGCGATGGAGACGAGTTTGAAAACGAAGATGGCGCGGGCTTCCACACGCCTCGCTTCTGATTGGTCCAAAATGTCCGCCATTAACATGCAATAAGCAGCATGTGGGTAATATTACTTGGAAATTATCTTCGATTCCTTTAGATAATAATATCAAATAACTTCCATGAACTGTTTTAAATCTTTTATATTTTGCTATGAATGTAATTGTATTTAATATAAACTTATAATTCATGAGAAAATAATAAAAAAGTTTACCTATTGGCATAAGTAGTTCGCAATATGTTCAGCAGATAGCGCTCTAGTAGTTAACAAAAAGTGCGGGAAACTGAAAGTTTCAGAAGTTTCGTGTAAATAACGTTTTTTAAAACTTTTTTTTTTTTAGGAAGTTATTTTCAGTTTTATACCTACGTAAGTCATATTTTTTAAATATTTCGTTGGTGACTAATATGATAATGCTTACTGTATTGACCAACTTAGTGTTAATGTTTTACGAACAATACAAACTTTTCAAGTCTTTCATCGTAAGGATTTTCGACCAAAAAGCAAAAGTGATCATTTTTGTTCATGGTAAGGTCTAGTACCTTAGACAGCTAAGTCCATATTAAAAATTTATCTTTTAATACAATTAATCTATAGTTCTATTCAATCAAAATCGTCGTCGATACAAATTTATAGGCAATGAAAACAATAAAATTATGTACTTAACTGTTTGTAAACAAAAATAAAATACTGAGATAAAAAGGGCTTTCGTTGATTACCCTTTTCTTTGACTCAGCTTTTCTAAGCGATAGATAAAAAAAAACAGTTTTAACTTTATAATTAATTTACGGTGACAGACATGACTTATTATAAAATATATTCACAACGATGTTAAGGATGATGAACATTTGATTTAGTATATTTATATTAGGCTAGAGTGGTAGTATTTGATTGACACAGGGTCACGTCGTGTGGCCAGTATAGAGATAAGCATGGAAGAATTTAAAAAATGCTACATGAGGGGTCAGTTTACATAATTATGTTGGTAGAAAAACACAAATAAAATTGCCCGCATGATAAACTGGGCGTTTATTACTATTATTTACAAACTAACATGATTCACACAATAACAAATAATCTGTGGAAAGCATAACATATAGTCGCTTATATATTTAGATATGACAATAGTTGAAATAAAATAGTTACTAGTTAGTTGTGTACTAGTTATCGAAGTAGTTTTGATTTTCGGAGATGAGGAAAATCATTTTAAATTTCAACAGGCATATTTGTATGTTCTGACATTATGATAGTTTTTTATTGAATTGGATATCTGAAATATTTTTAGCAAAAATTACATATTCTAATAGAATAGAAATACAAACTACACATATTTTAAAAACTTCTTTTAGGAGTTTCGGTTAATACTTTAAATAGTAAAGTAACAGAAACTATGAAACATAATAAAATTATGTCGGTTTCTGTTATTTTGCTATAGGTAGACGATTTTATAAGTATACTTTAGAATTCTGTAATTTGTCTATTATTAAGCCTACCTATTCTCATTATCATAGTCTACTATAAAACAATCATATCCCCTATTCCCTAACTGATGAATTTTCAGGAAAAAATAATTAGAAGGGCATAAAAACCATATTCATCTACAAATTTCAAAATAATTCACAACTATAGTCGGATTTTTAATTCGATTCCAATTTTGACAGTTTCAGTGTTGCAGCGTTATGACAAATACTAAATAGT
>DWKA01000609.1:0-15527 GCA_018249155.1 Panoquina ocola ocola
AATTATAGTGCTTCAAGGATGATCGACATTCGAATAAATAACATTTATGTTTATAACAAAAAACATGTTGTTATTCCAATATTTACCAACTTATTAATATCAATATCGATGCTAAATGATTAATCGATGTTTAATTTAACTTCGCCGTTAATTGATTTGAATTTGATTTTAAATGATTTTTTTATACTATCATTGTTGATCTGAGATCGTTGAGTTGAGTCATCAAACTGCAGAATATTTAAATTTTTGGTTGTGATGTGTTTTGTGCGATGTTTTTAGAACAAGATGTTGGAGTTTACTCTACTTCTTAATGAAGCTTCCTAATCTAAATATTACGTTCTTATTATAGTATTGAAAAAATAAGCAAGTAAGTAGGTACATAATAAATAAATGGGTTTTTTGTATTTGATTACCTGGTAGGTAAGTAGGTATTAAGAATTTGTTAACGTCTGACAGGAATACGGTCGGACGTATGAAATTAGACGAATTATTATAGGTAGGTACCTAATTGAGTTTCTACTAAGAATTTCTATGGCACATTATTATAATATTGTTTGTCAACAATGTTTTGCTGCCTCCCTTATAATTTGTACCTAATGTTTGAAGTAGGTTACATAAGTAGGTACCTATAGATCGCGCGTGAGTTCAATGCAGTCGGTGCCTGAGGTATCGACTGCAATCAACTCGCGCGCGATCTATACTTGTTTTTGACCATAGTACTACGAGTAGGATCAAGTACTACTGGATTCATTACCTACCAACGTATTTACCTTCTTTACTTTGCTCCCCCCCCACCTTACGGGCCTAATAAATCCGATTCGATAACTACCTATCTCACCTTGGCTGAAATTTTTACTTTCTAGGTATAGGTTAGGCCAAGGAACTTGGCCAGGCGGAAAAGAGACAGATAGTTGCGCAGAAGTTCGTTTTTTAGGTACCGAGTCAATCACGATCCTCCGATACCTAAAAACGAATTCTGCGCATCTATCTGTCTCTTTTTTTCGGCTGGCCAAGTTCCTTGGCCTAACCTTATACCCAGCTGATAGCTAGCTGTAGCCTATAGCTGCTGCAAGCGTTATTACAATGTCAATTCTTAAAAAAATCAAAGAACGTCGCTTCAATTTGCTAAATACAAATTCTGCCGATTTCCCATAAGAACCCGTACATACATCTATCATGAAACCGTGACTCTGATTGATACTTGAAACGGAAAGCGACTTCGCTTGGAGCGTTTTGATGCGACTCGTGTCCTGCTAAGAACTAAATACAAAATAAAAGTTCTTTGTAAAGTCATCCGTGAGAAATAACGAAGCGAATCATCAAAGCTTTGTTCATGTAGCGTTGTCCATCGACTTTCATAATATGCCGATAGATGGCATTGTTCTTAATATCGCATGTAACAATACATCGGGTCGGCCCATCGGAATTGCAAGTAACGCGCGCTTTTTCGGTTTCTATAAAAACGCTTAATCATTAAGTACCGCGCAGTAAATGCAGCGGTCGTATTGAGTTTTTAGTGTCAAAACAAGTTAGTTTAAAAACGTCATCTGTTACTCAATTCCGAGATCAACTTTCGTTCAACTTTCCTTACGTTTTGTTTTTGTAAAACATTGTGTAACATTTAGGTAATGCATGAAGAAGGTATATGAACATCTATCTACATTATATGCAGCTCAGTTTTCCGCTTCAATTCTCCGGTATTCTTATATTTTAATTGAAAAGCTGACAAACGAGGATATTGACCCCCTGGAATTACAGTCATAGTCACTGCCATCGTTGAACATCCATATTAGATGTCAAAAGCGTCACTGATAGCCTTGCCAATTAAAAATAATAGAGAAGAAATAAAATAAAGAAATGGCTCCTAAGCACTTAGCTGAACTATGACCAGTTTGGCGGCTGACTCGAACAAAATTAGTAGTGTCTGGAGTTTTAAGGTCCACTCTTAAACTTAGACCTCTTATGATCAGACGTTACCCTGGCCGGTTTTAAGACATCGGCTATCTATTTGTTTTTATAAGAACTAGTATCTAGTAGAGGCATCCCATATTATTTTTTAAGTTTAATCAGCATTCAAGGACATTACTTTAGCACGGTTAATGGTCCTTCGAGCTCTATGACTTCTACTCCCATTGTATGACCCATTTCTCTGGACTAAATCATGTTACATTCGTTAACATATCATAGGTGGCTACAACACAACTACCAAAACAATTTAACAGCGTCAGCACCTATATACCAATACAGGTCTGTATACTTAATGTACCTTACAAAAGATACATACAACTCAAAATTCTTATAATCTCTTCCTTATGGGAATCGGATTAGAAATTATAACCTGATGTTTTTAAACAACATAGACGAATCTGTGTCATTGTTTTGGAGCTAGCATACAGTAGTTTTTGTGGAGAAGACATTCTTTTGCTGCAAGATATAAGGTGCATTTTACTTCTTTGAAGTTGGACTTGGCTTCTACTGAGAACCTACTTAGTTGGGCTCATCTGTGATAATCTCCTTTACTGTGCAATCCGTATTATATTTGTTCGTTGTATCCATGTGGTTGTTAAACTTCTATGATAAAACCTAAGTAATAATAATGAATACAATTCTAAACATTACACCTAATGATCATGGTCCTTCGAGGCGGATACATCATTTGGATTCATCAAAGCATTTGAGTTACAAGTAATTCAGACATACAGTATTCTATAATCGTAAGAAGACAGATGTGAATGCAATTCGAGTTAACAAACTCGCTTCGGTAAAGCAATACTATCTAATATAGCAGAATATGTAAGTACCTATCTATAACGCGTATGCATGTCTACATACGCCGTGGAATGCGCGCTATACATGTAAATGTATAACTAAGTATATATACAGAGGAATCGTAAATAGATTGAATGGATATGTACCTACATACTTTTTGCCTACATTGCGAGTTTGTTTGCAGCATATCCGTGCTGTATTAGAGCTTAGTCAGTAGGCAGTAGATCATCGGCGTGTGTGCCAGGGCATCGTGTATGTAATGTAAACATTGTGGTCATAAGGAATGCATTTAGACAGTAGGTGCTGGTAGTGAATATTATCATGAGCTGTGATAACGTGGCGTTGAGTCGGCGCGGCTCAGTAAGCGACGCGGGGTCGCGTGGTGCGGTCGTGTGTATCGTTCGCGCAGACAGCAAAGTGACGTGCGGAACTTCGAGCTCGCGTACGCGCCGCATTCCATCGTGGGGGCCCTTCGCCGCCATTGGCCGATCCCGTGTGACGTCACTCCTCGTAATGAGGTATTCAACATGGCCGTGTAGCTAGTTCGCGAGTGTGCTTCGTTATTCGTTTGAATGGATTTAATCAGTGAAATATGCCAAGGAGACGAAACGGTGAGATACCCTTGCCCGACGGATGGGATTACGCGAGGGACTTTGATGGGAAACTCTATTTTATCGACCACAACAGCAGAAAAACGACGTGGATCGACCCGAGAGACAGGTAAGTTTTCCAAAGAGAAGTGTTAACCCGTAAGAGCCCCATGTCAAAACTTCACATTCCAATGCTTTTCTGACGTTTTGTTATTGATTTTGCGCGAAAAGGCCGGTCGGGTTGAAAGTGCACGTCACAAATTTGGGGTTAGTCGGGATACAAGTGCTAAACACGATTCCAAAATAGAATAAATCATGAAAAACAAAGTGTTCGTCCGCCGCGGCACAGCCGCTCTCTATCGGAAAACACGCGCAACAACCTCGATTTCACACGACATTCCACAATTGACTAACAACAAATGACCTAAACACAAATTATGGTTATCATTCTGCTATCCTACGGTACGTGCATTGTGTTTTGGTGTCTCGTTCGAGTAAGGGGTCCATTAATTTGGTGCGCGGCTACCGATTGCGACAAATGAGGCCAGCGGTTTTGAACTGGTTCATAGTAATGCTGGCTTGTGAGCTGACGCTGGAATAATTCGATGGAGCGTTTATGTTTAGCATGTTGTGTGGATGGTGCGGTCGGTTGTTTCGTAAGCTGAGCGAGTACGTATAACGATGCGTAGAGAGCGCGGTGGGAGATGGAATGCAATGCATAGGCAAGTTGTGCGGTGTGAATGACAGGCCGTAGAATGCGGCCCGGGCCTGCGGCGATGGTCGCGCCTTTCTAAAGCGGCGCACGCCTCCCCTCCGCCCCCTGCACCCCCTTCACGACCGCACCACCTCGACTGCAGGTGCTCAACACATCCCTATTAAATACCGATCATGTCTAGCCGTATCTATTTACCATACTAAAACCGACACCTGTCATTGTCTTAAAAAGTTGACCTTAAACTGATCACCTGCACTTCGAAATGCATGTTAACAGTTCTCAACTATTCGTCCGCTTCTCTGCGTCAATTTGTTGAACGACGTTGGTAATGTTTATGCGGGCTGATAAATCATGTTTTTGCAGTTGGAATTTTATTCAGTACTTAATTATTTTTTTAAGTTTAAACGCCCTTTAAATTAACGATAATTACAATAGGATTGGTCTTGTCTACATTAATTAATTCAACGCCTATATAAATGTATTGTAGATTTGTATCCAAATAGGATGATGTGTAATTACTAAGATTAAAAAACCGATGGTATTATAGATTAAAGTAATGTGTTACACTTATTACGATATACGAAGCAGTGTTCAATGTAAAAGTAAGACTAAGTGCAAAGTTATAACGATACACGTAAGTAACTATAGCAAAGCTTCACTTCATTAGTGATGCGTAACGTCCCCAATGAAGGAAATGAAGTAAATAAGCATGAACTTCCAACATTGTTTTACAAGACCTTATTTTAAGGAAACAAAACTATGGGAGTGAATCTAGGTGAGTGATCCTAGCAAGGAACTTGTCTAAAGGTACTTAAAGGAAAATAAACTAAGAAATACTCGATGTAAAGTAAGTAAATAGAATATTAAGTCATGTAAAGAATGTGGATTAAATTGATCAAAGTACGCAAATGAGACCGATTCCAGCAATCGAGTTTCAGTGCAATGACGCCACAATAAAGTTGGACGCTAACACAGGATACATAAAGATGTATTTTTATTGATCCTTTTGGCAAACTGCATTCCATCCGATCATGTCGTATAGCCTGGCATACAGAGTAAGTAATTAGTATGCAGAAGGGAAATATTAAAAAGAAATATCGGAAAAAAATATTCTCTGATTATATCAAAATTGCGATAGATTTTTTAGTAGAATGTGGAAATGTTGAAATACACTAAGAAGAATGTGAAAGAGCCAATGAAGAAATGACCTACAAGTTAGTCGTATACACATACCGCGGACATTGTCGACACTTGTGCAAAATGCGCACACAATAAACAGAGCCACTAAGCCAATTTATTAATGCTAAAAATAACCCCATGTCTCCGGCGCAAACGACGATATTAACCTTATACGGGGAACCTAAACGTTCACAGTGAAAAATGTATCCATCAAGTTGGAGCCGCTCGCTGCTGTCAGAAAGCAATTATTTACCTACCTCAAGAATGTAGCCAGTTAGGAGCTGGTTTTTGCCTAGGTGCGCACGTAAATGTCTCCAACGTTAATGTTCTCACGTCTTCACCCAACAAAATTGTACCTATAGTATAAACCCTTCAATGCTTCAACTACAGTGTCGTCTGATAGTGATAAAATCTTTATGGTGTTAGAGATAGTTACTATAAATTTTAAGGCATTAAATAGTCTACTAGTTACCAACGCGAATGAAGATTTTGCGGTTTACGCAGATCATACAAGAGGTGTCGTTCGAACAGGCAAAGATGCGGCTGTAGGTTGCGTGCAAAAACTTAGAGTAAACGTTCGATAGCAACGCATTGTAAATAGAGGAAAAACCGCTCATTGTCTGGTTAAGATAGGAAACGAGAAAGACAATGATACGCTGATTAACGAGTGAGTGGGAGAATTCATACCTCAGCTCACCGCTTATTACTTTAATTATATCAGTTGAATGCATTTCCACTGCTTCGGCATTGTTCCTCGCACATACCAGCGTTGGGTAGTTGGTTAATGCATAATTCTGTTTGGATGAAATTCGCGGGGATTATTACTATGCGTGTTCATAGTATACTTGTTCGGGTAGCACTCGAACGTGGGAATTATTCGCTATGGAATGTACCTAGGAGAATTTGCATGTTTATAGCTAGCATGAGCTGCTGATTTAATACTAATATTGGCGGTTTACTGAACTCGATTCCAAGGCAGATGAAAAGGATGAAATAGTTTTTTGAGGACGGCAGAAACTCTACGTTTACTTTGAAGATGATTGATAATTTATTAGTAATATTGGTCTCGTAACATAGCTTTCCTCACTTCTTCACAAGATTGTGTAACCCAAGTGTGTGTAAAGCATCTTGCGGATACTTCCCACGCACTACACGCGTTTCTTCGAGCGTGACGATAAAGGGTCTGGATGTTTTACTATGTTTCTTGACAGAAATCATGTAGGAGCTACATTACATTCCCGTAATTGTTGTATGCGTTCTTCTGAGTTTTATATTCTGATAATTACGATGTAAATTCCAGTGAATAATTTTCTCGAATAATTTGACTTGCAAGGGTTAGCTGGTGAGTGTTTAGCAAATATAATTGGTCTACAGGGCGCGGCTTGGCAATGGCGGCGAGCAAAATAGCATGTACAACATTGTTTACTTTAAACATTCCTCTCAGATAAAGATGTCCTTGGCGATTTTATTTACCTACCCGCACTGGCGCGATGAGTTCGAGTTTAATTTCTATTCCTATATTTCCAATCACATACTTTGTAGCTCTTATTTCTATAATAACCTCTTTAACTCGACTAGAATTATCATCAAGTTCCTCGTAATTATGACGTATACAACTAACGTAGTTTGTAAACACGAATCGAATCAGACATTTATGTGAGGCTCCTTTGGTATAAACTGTAGGTTTTATTTAACGAAACTCGCATATAATTACGCACGTTTATAATTTATCTATGCAAGTTGGCGATAAAAGCAACTGTTCTCGTTTCTAATCAAAAATAACATTCCTCTCTTATCTGTGCGCCCGTCACCGAGCTGTTATTTATTAAACCGTAATAATTTCTTCATTATTGGATTTTTAATATTTAAATATGGTGTGTACATCTACACTATCCTTATTATTAAATCATTTTAATTAGAAAGACGCCAGTCTTATTTTATCTTTACAGACGTGTGCATATACAATGCATCATCCATTCCCATACTAGAAATATAAATACAATGTTGCGAAATAATAAAGCGTAAAAGGCGAAGGAATGGAATATGTGTGTAGTCTCAATAGGGAGTGTTGATGAATACGTTATTAAACAAAACGATTAAAAAGCTAAATCGCCATATACTCGATTTGCATAAGACTGATTAACTACCAGAGGATGCTAAGACGTCGGCGCCAGAGAATGTACCATTAAAGTTTCCTCTCAAAACTATTTTGTATCTATCGTCATACGCGATTCTAATCTCTCGAATGATGGAACGAAAGCGACTTTTTACCGCTACTCGGCGTGTAAACGGCTAATAAGACTAAATCTTCGTTTTGTCATTGCGTTCGCTTTATCTGTCTATCTGTTCTAAAAATTTACATGGAAGATAATTAGGAGAATGGCTTTGGAGACGTTTCATATTTATCAACAGCGGCCTGTTATAAAATAATGATTTGCTTAATAACACTTGGAAGATTATTTTACAATGTAAATTTTATAGATTCGATGTCTGTGAAATTCTCGAATGAATCTAACCACTCATCTTGGAGAGAACAATTCTATTCGTTATAGAAACCCTCAAACGAATTGAATTTCCAACCAAACACTAAACGGTGGTCACAAAAGTGGAACGGCGACTAGTTTTGCTAAATCCTTGATTTTGCAAATCATTGACGATTCGCGGTTTGGGCGTGGGCTAAATATGCGAACAGCGCTAGCGGATTCCGTTGAAATATACACCTTATTTCCTTGTAATAGTGGTTGCTCGTTGAAATCGAAATAGGAAAACTATGTCAGTTTGGTATTAAGTGATCGTAATCGTTCAGGAATGTGAACCACCTGTAACGTCGATAACAGAAACTATGTCTGTTATATGTGTATGCTGCGCGAGTATATAGAACTTAAATTGGTTTAAAAATACTTCTGAGAAGTCACCTGGCTTCTATGTATTTGCTTGTTCCACGTAAAGTTCTTTTTCTGCAGAATGTAGAAATTGTGTAGTGTCAGTATGTTCGAGAATGTTTCGTTTCTTTCTTCTTTTTGAAAACATATTTAAAGAATGTTCTATTAGCTGACTGCTGTTAAATATTCTAGGTTTAATGAAGTTCTTATAGGAATTTTATTATCTTTCATGTGGCATAGTACTTGGAACATATGGAAGAATACTATTTTAGGTCGACAATATCAGCAATCAAATCGTTTAATCCTATAAGTTCTTTAAGTTCAATAATACAGAAACAAAGAGTCAAATGGAGCGAAAGTTTGATTTCTCCCAAATCAATATCACCTAAATAAATAAGGAAAAATGAATTGTGGTTCATATACTTGGCAATCAAAAGTTCACGCCGCTATTACGGTTACTGAATGTTTGGGTATAGTTGAGCAGCCATTCACGAAACAATGGAGAGAGGTATTTCGTACCCCAACAAACATTCGCAGAAGTCGCTTCCCATTCATTCGATGCAGCGCATTGATATCAGATGGGCCATGTTATACCATACTATCCGGTGTCTACACGACATCGTTCTAATAACATCATGAATGAATCGTCTTAATAGCATCAATACAGCTATGAGTGTCTTCCTTTGACGGAGTATCATGTGGTCTAATATTGACATTGAAGAAAACAATATTTCCTTTTATTGATCAGTGGCCGTTTTCAATATCCTAGCTTTCTCTGATCCTCAGTTGCCTGACAACTGTCAAAAGACAACGTTAGTGGTAGGTGTCGTTTCATTACATTATCTAGGAGATGGTCCTAGATTAATCCTTGGAAACGACGGTATGGTTTTTCAATTGAAAATAAATGAAAATTTAAAAGCAAAAACAGCTTATTTTATTTAGTTAATAAATTGAACAATAGCAAAGAAGTATGAATTAAAACGTCATTGATGATTTTATGCGTTAAAATATTAACCTTAACTTATAGTCCGGTCACGCTCATAGATGTAATAGTTGCTCAAATGTTAGCTTTCTATAACGAAAGTCAACTGAAGCTTCTGCTACCATAGTAAACGTAGACAATTATTATTACAAAAGCATATGATGAATACTGAAGATATATCTAAAATTGCATTTAAAGATAAAGAAAGATTAAACGGTTGAAGAGCGTTTGATAGCTTTATAAAGCAAGCAATAATTGTAATGAAAGGTTGTTTAATTGAGTCAAATTTAATGTTTAATGAAAGCATCAAGTCTTAATAGCTCAACGAGTATGGTTGACTCGGCATTTCTCGGGTCACGGGTTCAAATTTCACCTTTCGTTTATTGTAGCAAGACAGGTCTTACGGCAGCGCCGTTTTGAACCGTCGATTGTACAATTTCTCGTATTATATTCAAGCATTTGCTTCTGTTTAATTTCTGTTTCATATACCCACTAGTATATTAAAAGGCAACTGTTTTATACAGATCTTATTTAGGTGTTACACTTCGCAAGAGTCGCGATCTCTCGACTTTCACTGTTGCGTGGATATTTTATTGTTGTGCAAATAAATTTGCATTCTCAGAAGATATTAAAACTGATAAAACACGATCGTATGAAGTAAAAATATTCGAATCCTATTGTGTATTCTTATGACAGTAAAATACGGATCGAGTGGCAGACCAATAAAAAACTGTTATTAATTTTAATGGTATCGAACGTTTGTCAGTGAAGTCGTGAAGTTCATGATATTGTGTCGCACGCGTCGACTGCCGGCGTGACGAAGTCCACTGGTATGCGTCGTGATTCAGACGGAAACCCTATATATTCAGTGTTTATGCAATCCATTGCTTGTCTGTCCGTCACTCCCGTCCGCACGGCGCTACATTAATTGTATTGGATTGAAAGATCGTTTCAATTTCACGGTAAAATGCGAAAATCGTGTTCTAAATATTTGGTACAGCTCAAAGTTTTGATATTGCAAAGGATGTCGATCGATTCGTATCGTTTGCGTTTATCTGCTCGGATATGAGTGTACGAGATTTCTCAAGTACTGAGACGACTCCGAGACCTTGGTGGAGTGACGTGACGTGAGTTTCAACGCCACACATTTCTGTTCACACTTGGCGTTGGAATGTCGTTTGTCAATGATCGAATAAGGTGTGACGTCATGGTGTCACATTAGCGAGCCGTGTCTAACCCATCGCCAGCGCGGTACATAATCAGCCACTTTCGAGCGATTACCGGGCAATTTGGGGGATAAATTCGGTGATTGGCCATGACGTAAGACGCGAAGAATGTTTATATCTGCGGTTGGCTTAATGTATGGTTCGGTTTGAATACGAATTTTTATATCCACATATTGGATCATCCGGTCGGTGTGTTTCGCCGAACTCATTGCGAGTCGTGTTTAATTTGATTATAACTGCGCTATACGGTTTGTGTCAGCGATTTGGTATGCGAGAGGAAATCACGTTGACCCCTAACATGCTTCCATTTTAGGATATCGGAAAGTTTGTGATATTCGCGGCCTGAAACTGCTTTGTTTTAACGACTTAGCACAATGCACGGACAGTAATGAGAATGTGTCATCTCAGCGTTTTTCATCGAAGCATCTATTGACACACTTTCGATTGGTTTACGACATTAAACTAAGCGGAGTTCACTCTCGAAGGCATAAAAAATCAAGATTGTTCCGAAGCAAAGGGAATGTGCATTAAACGGGCTATTTGGATTAAAATATTTCTCGGGGTGATATTTTTAGAGGCATGTAGGTGTGTGTTTAGTGTGTTCGTCTGTCGGTCGACCGATGTGTGAGACTGCGTGCCGCCGAACCAGACGAGCTCCAACTTTGTCGTAATCCAGGATTTGGCAATCACACTTTTAAAACTTACTCATGGTTTTTCTGGTATTTGTGTTTTATGTATCAGTGGATTACGAGACATTGGATTATTCATAAATAACATTCTTTTACGTAATGTCAATGTTTAAACCGCAAGATTTTTCCGCCAATTTCTGAAATTCCATTCTATTTTTGAGTTCATAAGTTAGCTAAAGTGCAATGGAGAGACGTGAAAAAATTTTGATGACTGACTGACTGATGACTTAAATACTTAAGCAAGTATCCAGGGAATTGCGAGGATTCCGTCTTATGAACACAATATTCTGTAGTATTTTTGAGGTAATTCCTGGAGATTTTATTGCTTTCTATAGAGAAGAGTATGCCAATAAGACGTGTTCCATTATATGTATTCAAATTTGGTTTACTTACAGTTTTCTGTTTGGAAAGAATCATGTCCTATTTTTGGCATTCAGCTGTGGCATTTCGGTATGTAGTGTGGTTCGCGCTCTGTAGATGTTTGAAATAATCTTTAAGTAGCTTCAGATACCAATCTCGTTGAAATATAGCTGCTGCAGTCTGGAGTCCAGATACCCTGGTGATTTTCTCATTAAATTATTAAACTTCCAATATCAGCCATTATACACTTATTCATATTCACGTAAAATAGTAGTTTACTTCGCAAATACTTGTGAAAGATTAGATAGAAATCCAAATATAAAAATTTGTCATAACAAATATTTTTTAAGTTCAATTGTTACTAGGTTCTCTGATATCAGGTTTTAATTAACCCTCTTTTAGAAGACAAGTGAGAATGAAAGAAGTTCCAGTTGGATCCTGGCGGATCCTATCTGATCAGAAAGCCAACCTAACCAACCTTTTACTTCTTCATAGCGCATTAGGGCTACTTCCTTTTCTCCTTTCCTTCTTATTTCAACAGCAGAATGTGATGGAATGTCTCGGAACATAGCAAAATAATCCAAACCGGGTAGCAACCTTCGCATCTATTTGCGGATGGTCGACGGTACGTTGGCCTTCTGGTGCGCTATTTTCCAATGGGCCCCGACACTTCCAACACCGATGCACTGACATATTGCACGGGCAAACGCGCAAATTTAATCGCGTTAGATACGCCGGGTAAACTCCATGTTTATAGACTAAATGACTTTCTCTTTCCGATGGAATTTGTGTTTAGTGATCGCAATGATCTGGACCATGGTTGCCTAAGTCTGCATATTCGTATCTATGCTTAAGCTATTCCATGTTTTTTTAATGTTATTTATCACAATGTTTGTTCGTTTGTTAGTTCATTTGTGAATAGCAATAGATATGGAACAAACAGATATAAGCACTTCGAACGTGTGTAAAGTGAACGGCTTGCTTTCTTGTATTACAAGTTGTCTTTTATTTTTGTAATAACGGTTTAATGTAACGCTCATTATTACATTTTTTGATTTGGATAATTCTGCTTTGCTCAACACACTTTTACGGGAATAGATTTAGATGAATTTACGAGCATGTAAGAGTATAATTGAACCCTGCTTGCGATCCAAAGGACCACAAGGCCAAATTATTCAAGTCCAAAAATTCTGATCCCCTCAATCTGGGGACTGTTTATAAATAAACAATTGCGCTTTACATCCGTTTTAATAAAACCTACGCGACCTAATACAAGTCGTTAGCTTTACTCATCGACTAATCGATAATCGTGCGATATTAGCACAGTGGAGATAACTTCAACTTCTTCTATCAAAATAACTAATAAAGTGACTTATAAACAGCCAATCACTTATCACTGATAACGTATTGCCAATTTTATCTGAAGAATGCGGCCTTGCAATGCCGCTGTTTTAGCACCTTAGCGAAAATAAATTGATTTCTATCAATTTTCCGTCGAGATAAAGTTAGATTGATAAAATCTTGAATCAGAGAAACTCAATACACATGATGATAAATAAAGATGTATTATTTTAGACAAATAGCTGATAAATGTAGAGACGAGCTTTCTGATGGTGCGGTTTCGCTATTTCTGATGGACAGGAATAACAAAGGTATCACCACCGAAGGTTCGTACTGAAAACCCGTGACCAGTGGTACTTCACCACGATGTGGGCCGAGTGTGGCGTTTTTCATCTGGTTCTCGCTGCGACTTCTTTTACCTCGCTCTGTAAAAACTTAAACATTGTCACAATATCAGGTCATATTGGTATTTGTGTTTTAAGCAGATATTTGGAACTGTATGAAATTAAATTATATTCCATTCGTCCTTAGTGGTCTTCAAGGCAAATACTCGAACCATAGAGTAGTTAATAGTACTGCGTATGTACGTATCTCTACTACAAAAATATAAAAAAATGTCTTCATTAAATATAATTTATAACAATATTAGTATAATGAATATAGCACAGAGTAATAACATGGAACAGAAACGAAAGATAAAAGTAGTTTAGTGATGCTTGTTTACACAAATTATAGAGCCAATAAAAATTCTGTCACGACACGACAGAACGTCGATCGTACATTACTTGTGCATGTGTGTGTGAGCTTGTATGTGTGTACAAGGGATTCCGTGACACGGGTCACCGTTTCCGAGAACACGACTCGTCTTAACATCCCGCTGACAGGACAGGTTTTGCCGTTTTACCACGATGCAGCAACATTGTTACTGGTTGCTGTCTCGCTCACACGTAGGGGGGCTGTCGTGCCGTCTCGCTTGCTAATGCATGCCCTCTATCCCCTCGCCTCGATAACAGAACTGAAATGGACGCACCGCACATTCGGTAGCCGTGCGGAAGGAGTAATTAATTTCCATTGAGATTTGCTGGGTATCTGTTTAGCTGGCTCCTATTATGTAAATTTCTACGTGGGCTTATTGAATGAAAGTAAGCTATAAACATTAAAGGCTTAAAATTGATGACCTTATGTTCTCAGTCTTGGAACATAAATTGATGCAAAGGTATTATTAGAATTCTTGTGTCGATGAATTTATTGTATGATGATGATGATGATGATTTGTAGTTAAACTTTAAGTTGAGAATACAGTCAAGTATAACTTAAGTTCTGAACTAAAACGAAAGGATTGGATGTGGGTTAAGAAAAGTCAACAAAATTACTTATTAGGCAAGGCAAAGTAACAAAAATGCGTATTGGGTTAGGTTAAGTCAACAAAAATGTTTAGTGGGTTAGGCAAAGTAACAAAATTACGTATAAGTTTAGGCAAAGTAACAAAAATGCTGAGTGGGTTAGGCAAAGTAACAAAAATGCTGAGTGGGTTAGGCAAAGTAACAAAAATGCTTAGTGGGTTAGGTAAAGTAACAAAAATGCTTAAAGGGTTAGGCAAAGTAACAAAAATGCGTAGCTACCGTTGTGTACAGTGAATCATGGAGGCTTTACAGGTCGTCGGCGCCAGTTCTCCACCAGTCACGCCCATCGATTGCTCCCAGTATTACATGCCGTCATTAACCCTTTCATGCGATCGACGTGATTTCAAAATTGCAATTACTGGTTTTACTTTAATGACGTTTCAGTTACCTAAGGTTAACTTTATTATGGGCTGTCTTATCTGAAGATGGGTTTGACTTTTAAATGTAACTGGTTTTTATAAAGTAACTAACATTTGTGTAGTGCAGGCGTAATTTTAATAAAACTAACTTTAATTTCAAATCAAGAATAGTTTTTCATATCAATAATAAAACCACAGTGTACACCTTCATACCTATTATATGTATCTATTAATCTACTGATTTGTGAAAATAATTTAAGTTATGTAACTAATTTTATTTTATTTATCTTAATATTAAGTATTATGATATTATTCTGGGCTATGTAAGAAACTTCGGAGTTGGAAAAGTTACGTAACTTTATTAGACCTTCGTTATTCTTTTCAATTTGGATTTGAATTGAATTTTGTCTAAAACCAAACAAAATATCTATTTATTTTCTTTGAAGAGTTTCTTTCAATTAATTCAACCTTCAAATAACGAACGTCGTACTTGTATTGAGCAAAGTTGTGAAATGAGCGTTGATTTATTTATTTGATTTATAGAAGGTATTGTAAATTGAAAATTATAAACTGAGTGTTAAATTTGAAATATAAATTTTACTGCATCGTTATTTCTTTATGTTTCGGAATACATAATACTCGATATCACAATATGACGAAGAGTACAAGGAACGGGTTAATTATAGCTAGCCATTATCTTGACTTCTAGCTACCTCACGGCTAGACTTGCAGCTGTTTTTATCGAAAGGGGCGGGTACATGCCTTCTTACGGTATATACGCATTACACGAAGTGCTCGCTGAGAAATTGAGAATACGAGCTAGCAACAGTGGTCGACAAAGCTCATCGAAAAAGTTTAACGTTGTATGCCAAGTTCGATTAACTTCTAGGTGTAAAATTTTCGTTATTTTTAACCGACTTCAAAAAAGGAGGAGGTTATCAATTCGGGTCCTATGTTTTTTTTATGTATGTACATCGATTACGCCGAGATTTCTATACCGATTTACGTAATTCTTTTTTTGTTTGATGCGGA
>DWKA01000610.1:0-15521 GCA_018249155.1 Panoquina ocola ocola
ATATGGTATCATTATTTTACAAAATGACAGTAGCAAATGTCAAAGTTGGAATCGAATTAAAAGTCGGAGTATAGTACTATGAGTCATCTCACCATGCATTCTACCACGAGGCTGATGCCCTCGATGATGCCAGCTCTCCATGTCTGGATCCTTATCACCCCACTCGTTCATCTAAAAGTTTAAGGTATCAAATATTTCATTTGGCTATTAGGCCGCCTCGATTACTTGCATTCGAAAGAAATTTAATATGAAGGATCATACCAATGTGTGGATAAGGACAGCCAAGGAAAATATGGGATAGGATAAAACAGGATTTTTGATAGGTCCTTTTGCGGTAGTCAATTGGTTCATTCAGGTACAGTGTTCGGAAATATAAACTCGCCTAAAGCAAAGAATGAAATAAATAATTTTGTAATGGAAAGAAAGAAATAACAACTATAAATCTCACAGCACCTGAGGATCATGCATAGGCCAATGTCGTTCTCTACCCCAATCTCCTGAACCTCGGTAGTCATCATTGTCCCAGTCTTTATGTGGATGCATGTAACCACGCTCGCGATCCATGGAACCACAGCGGCCCTCCCATGAGCGATCTCGATGAGGGCGACGATCATCGTATCCTTGAACAATACGTTTGTTAGAAAAATAGTATATCACATAAAAGAATAAAAACTATAATCAAAATTCAATATACTTTACCCATTTCTACTCCTCGATGATCTGCCATACTTTCACCATACATTCTGTCATCGTCTTCAGGATATGCTCCTCTAGGATCATAACCCGCATCATAGTGACGTTCCCTACCCTGCATGTAACCAGGCGATCTGTCGCCGTCTCTTGAAACTCCGTCATAACGATCATCCAGTCTATCATAGTGCTCCAAATTATGCCCATGGTCATATTGACGATCTATGTTCATGTCATAATCTCCTGGGTCTCTATCCAAACTGTCCAATCTATCCCTTTTGGTCGATCGGTCTCTTTCGAGTCGATCTAGTTTTCGACCACCTCTTTCAGAATGAGTATCCTGTCTGTCTTTAGAGTTACTTGAATTTTTATCTGTTTCCAGAGCTCTATTTGAAATAGCAGCGAGAGCAGCTAAACGCTCTTCTGGACGAGGTAATAGTCTTTCCATAGGTTTGTTTGGTTTTTCGAGACCCTTATCAGCTCCTCCTCGACCTCCCAAACCACGTTCACGGCCTCTTCTCTTGAGGTCTTCTCTTTTTCCATCTTTATTTCTATCACGACCCCTATCTTTCCTATCATGTCTGTCCTTTTCATCATGTTTATCTTTCCTTCTTTCCAACGATCTGTCTTTGTGATCACGACCTCTATCACGATCCCTGCTAACTGATCTTTTCCTGTGACGTTCCACACTGCCATCTCTTCTTACTTGTTTTTTCGGTGATACTGGTCTACTCCTTTCGGCGCTATCTTTCCTCCTTGGATCTTTGGAGCTTGACCCATGTCGACGAGGGGACCTAGATCTAGCCTTCTTTGGCGATCTACTGCGTCCTCTAGCACGATCCCTTTCTTTATCACGTTCTTTCTCTCGCTCTTTTTCCCTGTCTTTTTCTTTTCCACGATCTTTATCCTTATCTCGATCCCTAGCAGAATGTGGTGAAATACTTCTATTTCGCCTGGGTGGAGACTTTGTATGTTTTGCTGAAGTTTTTGTAGCAATACTTTTAGAAGTTATAGGAGGAGTACCACCAGACTTTTTACCTGGCGACAAAGATTTTTTACCAAGCGATGTTGCTTTCGAAAGAGTTTTCTTTTTATTCAATTCATTTCTCTTTAGTAATCTGTCATCCTTTTTTATACCACCCTTTTTGATATCATTCTTATCCCTTTTTAAAGATTCATTTTTCATTAACTTCTTTTTAGGTACATCCCCATCAGAGGAAGAGCTAGAATTTCTTTTCAATTTTCCTTTTTTCACTTTTCTTTTGGCATCCCTAAATGACAACCATCAACATAAAATATAGTATTGTAAATGGCAAAATTAAATCAAGTTTAAAAGGTAGGAGGAAAGCCTAAAAATAGATATAAATAAAATAAATTGAAATATATTATCACAGAGGCTAAAAATATTTAGTATACCTGGTATCAATTATTTGCTATTGTCATAGCAATAATGAAACATTGAATAATAAATAAGAAAGAAAACAAATAGATCTTATTAGGTACTACTACAATCTCTTGTTTTTCAACTGCAAAAATGAGTAAAGGCAAAGTCAAGAGAAAGCATATCAAAGATTCCATTCCCTTTATTTTGCATCACACATCATTTTCAATTTAAATAAAATCATTTGACTAAAAACACTTCCAGACAAACATATCATCATATACATTTGTAATATTGTTTCTCTATAGACTTCCATTCTCTCCACAAATTATTAAATATAGATATTATGAATTTCATAAGGCAAATTTTTCCTAGACATTCATCATAAGGTAACTGTGTTTGGGTAAAGTTTCCTCCACATTAGCCAAGTGCTAATTGACAAACTTAGCAGTCCTTTGAACTCTTGAGGTCAGTGGTCGGCAACCCTTTGGAAGGCATAAAAAAAGAAGTGGCAAAATAAACTATAAGCGGGCTGCAAGTCAAATAAATAAACTATAGGCAGGCTACAAGGTAGTAAAATATACAATAGGCGGTATTAATCATAGAAGTTTTTGAACACTTAACATAATACAAAGGAATTAACCAAGTGTTGCCATATGTTGCCGACCGCTGCTTTAGGTATACAGCTTTCCTACTGATATATTCAATTAAGTATGTAATAATATTTGACTTATAACATGCACATCGTTTTTGAAAATATGAGGTGCTTGGAAAATAAATTTAATCGAATGCTTCCGAAATTACTAAGTTAAAAAACCAATAGATATAACACATACATAGAAATCAATGAAGTCAATTATAATATTTAGATGTAATGTTGCTTCACTCTCCTTGAATTCTAGTCAAACCAACACTATAATTTTTGTTGCATTCTCTTGCCCAATGATCTAGCAATAATAGTGGCAAGGTAAGTAATTTAAATAATAAATTAGCCTCAGTTAGGTACTAAATTTTTTTCATGTTGGACTTTAACCTAAAATCAACTAAAAAATATCTTTTTGGATGTACCTATTGAAGAACCATTTAATATGAAATGTCTGCGATGTTGTTTATGTTCATACACAGCACTATCTTCTGATTAAATCATGACCAATCAGATTGTCTCTCTTTAGAAGAAATATCAGTCTCAATGGTGGTAACTACCACACTAAAATAAAAAACAATTTTACAAGGTTTGGTACTTGGACGGTTACCATACAAATAGGAGGAACAGCAATAAATAATTTTATTATGTTCACTGTTCACATCAGATATTTTTTGTTAATTGAAATTGCAATGTACCTAACATAATATTTGTCATTAACTTTAATAAATTGAAATTAATGTATAATTATAACCTTTAAACTTTATTAAATTTATCATCCTAATTAAAGGAATCCTCTACTCTGAATACCTCTACCTGTGACCATGACCTTGACTTATAACCAAACCAGTAAACAACCACAGAAAAATTTCTTCATAAAATTATCTGAAATGTTTGTGGTTCATGTTATTACATCACATAAGGTCATTATCAGTATGTATTTATGTGTCAGTAGCAATAAATTACACTTGTACCTGCCAGAAGAAGATGACGAAGTACTTCCATCTGATGATGAAGAAGACACACTCGAGGAGCTCGAGCTCCTGGATGAAGAGGAACTTGACACTATTTTCTTTTTATCTTTTCGCATGTCTTTGTTTGAGTCCATTTTCATTTGTAATTCTAATTCACGTTGGAGTTGCTGCCTCCGCTTTTCAAGAACATCTGTGTCGGCGTATTCCAGATCATTTTGATCCCAATTGTCAATCTCGCCGTCTGGACTGCGACCCGACCTCACCACGACTGTGGAATGCAGTCGACTTTTAGGATCATCTTTCAGTATCCTTTTAATCTCACTATCTTTGTTCGCCGCTCGTTGCTTCGACGGACTTATCAGGGTATGAGTTGCAGCAAACTTGCAACTTTTACCATACGCACATGTACCGTGTTGAGCCCACTGCCTGCAATACTCGGTCAATTTTTTTGCACTAGAACTAGAAGTCTTTTTTGTACCGAGACGTTCAAATACACTAGGTCTATTGGCTAGGTCTTTTGTTTTCGGCAATTCGACAGTAATTTTCCTTTTTCCTTGTTTTGACATTATAAAAGAAATACATTTGTCTCAGCAATAGCTTATAGTCAATGGCGTAAAAAACATATTTCTCACGCCGAACTTTATCACTAATTGTTTGTATAACATAGATATTAAACGATTATACATCAAAGAAAGAATTAAGAAAGATGATGGCAAAATAAACCATAACATAACTCATATCATGTTTACTAAAATCCACATTCTAATTCCAATAATTCTCTCAAGCAAACAAAAGTATCAAAATCAAAACTAAATTCCGGAATAATTTACTTTACCACAGACTAGTTACAAAACACAGATTATGTAGTACAGACTAGATATAGATACTATACCCCGTTTCAAATATCTTGTGAAAAAAACTAAACAATAAATGGTTCAATATTTAGAAATCAGCGATAGAATATAGTTCAATAAGGTAAAAAAGTCAAAAGTATCTAAATAATGATGCTTTTCGAGAAGCAATACGGGAATGCCCATAGAAAACAGAGAAGGAATGCCTTAAAATACCGAGCTATTCCGCCGGTATGTAGAAGCTATAAGTACTCTGTGCTAAGTTCAGTGCATAATCTGTTTTCAGTTTGCTCCAAGCAAAGACAAATCTAAT
Source organism: Panoquina ocola ocola (assembly GCA_018249155.1). Classification (NCBI taxonomy): domain Eukaryota; kingdom Metazoa; phylum Arthropoda; class Insecta; order Lepidoptera; family Hesperiidae; genus Panoquina; species Panoquina ocola. The sequence continues at coordinate 4,853 of DWKA01000610.1, forward strand.
CTATACTCTATCTATGGCCATAACCTAAAATGCAATTTTGCTTGTTTGTTTTCGACTTCAGAGATTTTTTGTAGTTTTTCGTATTATGGACATTTAAACTGAAATTTTAACATATATGTTCATAAAAAATAACGATATAAATCAAATAAGACAATACATCTATCTATTCTGTAAAATTTAACAATAACAAGATGCCTTTACTTGATGGGAAAGAAATTGAAATTTTCTTCGTAAGTGTTGTTCATATATTTTTAGTAAGAAACATATGCTATTAGACTCTTATTTCACTGTTAATTGTCATTTATTAGCAGTTTCTACCAAAAACTTAACACGTAACTATTTAGGAATTTCCATATCATCGTACTGTCTTGTAAACAAAAATTTAAATGAATATTGAGATATTACTAGATTCTTTCCTTCTGTTTATGCTCCTTCAATTATTAATAATGAATCGAATTCGTTCAAAACGGTTATTTTAGTGCAAGTAGAAAATTTGGCATGCACCAACTTACAAAAAAATATGGGTATTGTAATTTTACACAATCATAAAATCTACATGGTTATATTTTTTGTTATATGGGATGGCGTTACCAAAAGTAATCACTGGTTGTTGATTTCAGAGTGAAGATGATTTACCCTATGAAGAGGAAATACTACGAAATCCATTTTCTGTTAAGCATTGGTTGAGATACATTGACCATAAAAAGGCAGCCCCTAGAAATGAAGTCAACATGATATATGAGAGAGCTCTGAAAGAACTACCTGGCTCTTTTAAATTATGGTACAACTACTTAAAATTAAGAAGAAGTCAGATAAGAGGTCGGTGTATTACAGATCCTTGTTATGAAGACGTAAATAATTGTTTTGAACGGTCTTTAGTGTTCATGCATAAAATGCCAAGAATTTGGATGGATTATTGTACATTCTTGACAGATCAATATAAAATAACAACAACAAGGAGAGCATTTGACAGTGCATTGAGAGCTCTGCCTATCACACAACATCATAGAATTTGGCCATTATACCTTAAATTTTTAAAGAAACATGACATTCCTGAAACTGCTATAAGAGTATTTCGAAGATATTTAAAACTTAGCCCAGAAGATACAGAAGAATACATTGATTACCTTATTACAATTGAAAAATTAGATGAAGCTGCTCTCAAATTAGCCCAGATTGTTAACAATGAAAATTTTCAATCTAAGCATGGTAAATCTAATCACCAACTCTGGAATGAATTATGTGAGCTAATTTCTAAAAATCCTGATAAAATCCACTCCTTGAATGTTGATGCTATCATTAGAGGTGGGCTAAGAAGATATACTGACCAATTAGGTCATTTATGGAATTCCCTTGCAGATTATTATGTAAGGAGTGGTCTATTTGAGAGAGCCAGGGATATTTATGAAGAAGCAATACAAACTGTTACTACAGTTCGAGATTTCACACAAGTTTTTGATGCTTATGCACAATTTGAAGAACTTAGTTTAAGTAAGAAAATGGAAGAAGTTGCAAAGAAACTTAGCCCTTCAGAAGATGATGATGTTGATTTAGAATTAAGATTGGCAAGATTTGAATATCTAATGGAACGAAGGTTATTACTACTCAATTCAGTACTTTTAAGACAAAATCCTCATAATGTTGCAGAATGGCATAAAAGAGTTAAATTATATGAAGGTAAACCTCATGAAATTATAGACACGTATACGGAAGCTGTCCAAACAGTTGACCCAAAGTTAGCAGTAGGAAAACTACATACATTATGGGTGGGTTTTGCAAAATTTTATGAAAGTAATGATCAAATAGAAGATGCTAGATTAATTTTTGAAAAGGCTACTCAAGTTGCTTTTGTAAAAGTGGATGACCTGGCATCTGTTTGGTGTGAATGGGCAGAAATGGAAATAAAACATGAAAATTATGAAGAAGCATTGAAATTAATGCAAAAAGCTACTGTATTGCCTAGTAGAAAAGTTGCATATCATGATGACAATGAAACAGTTCAGATGCGTTTATATAAATCCTTGAAAGTTTGGTCTATGTATGCTGATTTAGAAGAAAGCTTTGGAACATTTAAGTCTTGCAAAGCTGTTTATGATCATATAATTGACTTGAAAATAGCTACTCCACAAATCATTATTAATTATGGGCTCTTCCTTGAAGAACACAATTATTTTGAAGAAGCTTTTAGAGCTTATGAAAAAGGGATTGCACTATTTAAATGGCCCAATGTTTATGATATATGGAATACATACCTAACAAAGTTTTTAAAACGCTATGGTGGAACAAAGCTTGAGCGAGCTCGAGATTTATTTGAACAATGTCTGGAACATTGTCCAGCTGAATTTGCGAAATCAATATTTTTACTTTATGCAAAATTAGAGGAAGAACATGGTTTAGCAAGACATGCTATGTCTGTCTATGAGCGTGCTACATCTGCTGTTCTTCCAGAGGAAATGTTCGAAATGTTTAATATATACATTAAAAAAGCTGCTGATATATATGGCGTGCCCAAAACTCGACAAATATATGAAAAAGCAATTGAAACTTTACCTGAAGAGAAGGCACGTGAGATGTGTGTTAGGTTTGCAGAAATGGAAACACGTTTGGGTGAAATTGACAGAGCGCGCGCGATCTACTCGCATTGCAGCCAAATGTGCGATCCGAGGATTACTGCAGAGTTTTGGAATACCTGGAAAGACTTTGAAGTTCGACATGGTAATGAAGATACAATGCGTGAGATGCTCAGAATCAAGAGGAGTGTCCAGGCCACTTACAATACGCAGGTGAACATGATGTCAGCTCAAATGCTAAGTTCTGCTGCACAGGCCGCTGGAACTATATCAGATCTTGCGCCAGGAATGAAGGACGGTATGCGAATGTTAGAAGCCAAAGCAGCAGAAATGGCTGTCCAAAATAAGGGTAACATACTATTTGTAAGAGGTGAAACACAAGGTCTGAAAGAAAGTTCTGATAAGGTAGTAAACCCAGATGAAATTGATATTGATGAGGAAGAAGAAGAATCAGATAAAAGTGGAGATGAAGAAGTAGTTTCTCCTGTTCAGAAAAAAAGTATACCAGCTGCAGTGTTTGGAGGACTTTTACCAGAGAAAGAGTAGTGCAAATTATAATTATATTCATAAGTATCAATAATAAACAAAATATAATCTGATAAGCTTAGTTGTATTTCTTTATATGCCAGTAGGTTAATTATTTACAAATAAATCACAGAACATTGTTGAATTATATTATGAAATGTGATAATAGTAATTACTGTAAGGTACAGAATTAGATAATTTAGAATTCGTTCTATTGGAAATATTTGGATTGATTTCAATAAAACAATGATTTAGGAACATTAGTCAATTACCAAGAGAGCTATACAAATCTAAATATAAAATTCCTGTAACAGAATTCAACCAAACAAAATTACAAAATGTAGCATTTAATTATTTTAACATTCCTGGACAACAACTATAACGCAATGAACAAATTCACATATCACAAGTGAAAACAAAAATGGAGATTAAAATAAAGCCAGTGCAGAGAACTGACTAGCAATTATATTACAAGATATGAATTTATAGCCTTAGTTTCTTTGCAAAACTTACAAATGCTAGACAGTTCTTGCAACTGCAGATAAAGATTTGTGTTAATATTAGTAGTTTAAATATTATTATTACGACAACCCAGTAAAAATGTGGAGTATTGGTTTGCCTATTATGAATGAATTCTTAGTGATATTCTGACCAGAGTGAACACATTTTGTTTTATTTACATTTATATCCCTACCACCTGTAGCATTGCATTCTAGAAGGGTTGTTAACAAATATATTAGATACAAAATATAGGTGTTATCATGTTATAGAATACCATAAACAATAAATACAACAATTCATATCTGATTATTACATTAATGATGAAAGAAATGCAATGCAATACCATAAAAGAATATCTAAAATATGATTTTACATTTTGGTGCATTATGGTTAGACAAAAGTGCAATAAAATACACAGACAACGAGATCAACTCAAACAACAACAATTCTTAGATCAAATAATATCTCTTGGAGGTGTTATAAAATGCAAAGCATTGGAATACAAATTTTGCTGTTCAGAATAATTAAAAACACAAATATCATTATGAACACCCCCAAACATTATAAGTTCACCATTCCCTTTTACTAGCGAATACATGACTAACTCTTCAGGTGCACCATCCATTTCACCCAAACGTGGACACAACCAGGACACATAATTAAGGGAATTCCCATCTACAACAGTAGAAATATCCAAGACATGCATAGCCAGTGTGTTTCTCTTAATTTTTTTTGTTGCTGGCTGCCTTTGCTGGTTATTTGCCACAGGAGGAGCCTCTAAACCATTTTCTAAATGAGCAATTTGTCTTTGATTTATGAGATCATTTTCAGGTGGTGCATTATTTAATGATGAGTCACAGGCGAATGCAGCCATTCTATATTTATTAGCTTCTTGCAGCTGTCTTACAATTTTCATGCCCTTATTCTGTAAAATAGAATACAAATGTACATTATGAATAAAATTTTAAACATTAAAACAAGAAAATATTGAACACAAAAACAATAGTACCAACCTTATTTTTGCTTCTTTGTAATGCTGCCTCTTTTTTATTTAAATCTAATCCATTGACATGCCTAGCCTCAGCTCCAGAAGTATTGGCCTCAGCTGCAACATTCTCTTTTACAGGTATTTGAACCTGATCTCTCCCATTCATTTCATTGCTTGGACCTGCTACTGGATCATTAGCATTCCTCTGAAGAGCTTGTCTTGGTAAAACCCCCCTTCTTCCATTTATATTTTGATCTCTATCTAAGGGTCTCTGTAAACTCTGTTCCACTCTAACAGCCACAGGTGCTCCCTCAGGTCTATTAAGATTCGAAAGACGAACAGCAGAAGTTACTAATGGCTTAGCACTGTTCCAAGCTTGTCTGCTTCTACTAAGGCTCACCACTTTATCTCCCACTTTGCAAGCTGGATTACACCATATATTTGCAGAAGCCCATTCCTTATTTTTTACAGCTACTTCTTTCCATGTCCATATTGGACCTTTCATTGTTAATATCCAGCAATCACTATATACAAACCGGTTGTGTAGAGTCTGTACCCCTCCAAGGAGCATTAAACGATCAGAATCCAGATCTAAAAGAGATTGTGCATATCGTGGCGAAGGCCTGGGTTTTGTTGTTGATTGTTTTCTCCAACTGAATGCAGCTATGTCAAGTACCCAGATATCATTTGAACAAGTGATTTGATAGTTTTGGGCCGGTGACATCACTAATCCGCCAAATACAATCATTTCATCTCCTTTTATGCAAGCAGAGTGTCCTGCCATGGGAGGTGGTGGATTAGTAGTATTCACCAGTATCCATTTGTGTGTGTTTACACAGTATAAGTGTATATCATTGAACATTGTCACAGTCTGATAATACTGAGAAAGAGAGGGATATGTCCATCCACCAAAAACAATTAAGCAGTCTTTATAGTGGACCATTGTTGTATATGCTTTAGGCACAGGGTAGGTTCCAGTAGCTAGTGGCCGGATCCATTGCCTTTTAGATAAATCAAATCTCCAAAGATCATTGAACGAAGTGGCATTTGTGGTGCAGCCACCAAATATGTACATATTATTATCTAGAATGCATGCAGCGTGGGAGAATCTTTTAGTTATGGTTGGTACTATATCAGTAGGTGCTGTATTTTTCCAGAGAATGTTAAACTCAGCAACAGCTTTAACAAGTTTTATTGATGTTTTTCGCAAGACATCTGTAATAGAAAATAATAAATAGAAGATTACAAAAAACCTTTTATCAGGTTGAATTAGTATACATACTTCTAATTAACATAAAAGTAAACTAATGTAAGGTATGGTTTGGCTACTTACTTTGGGCACAGTTACACCATCGCCTACATACAGCCATACAGTTTTGCAAATCTTCATATGGCGGTAAAAAACCCAAAATAAATTCCAATACTTCGTCGGGAAGTTCTTCGATGCTTATTTGTAACGTATCTTGATGTACTGCACGCGATAAAGCTTCCATACTGACTTAGTAATAAATCAAACTTCGCAAAACATACTAAAATGCAATGTTTACCAGAGTAGGTAGTTGTAGTTGCTTATTTTATTTCTACTTAAAAGAAGACATCCACCTTTTTTTGTGCATATAGATGTTTTAGTGAAAATGGCATCACAAGTTATGATTTTAAATTCGATTTATCGTGGAAATATAAATTGACAATTTAACACAACCAAAGAAAGAGTTTCGCTCATTTTCTGATTATATTCCTTCTGTCTGGTCTGAATGGTCTGATTTTTGTTTTGATTGACAATTGACATTGACAATGACAATCCAAATGCCAAATTCCCAATGTAATTTTCGAATAGACACGTACCCTTGATTTTCAAACTGTAGTTTCAAAATTTATTTGCACAAAGTGCAAAATATCTTTTCTTAGTTACTCTGATAATTTTATTTAATTAATTGCGCTTTTGTTGCGAATGCAACTAAACTTATTATCTGAAATACCATCTTACATTATTGAATTTGTTATCACAATAATCGAAATTAAATTTTTGATTGTAACTTTTATCGCACGCATAGAAAACAGAGAAGGTATGGAACTTTTGTAGTAAAATAAAATTGTTATTGAATTGACATCAAAACTTTTAGTAGATATAATTTTGCAGTATTTTTGAACGTTTTAATAGATGTCAATATCATATGTTCTGATATTTCCTTCAAGCCCGGGAACATTTGAAACTAATCATGTGTTTGTGTGTTATAATTATGTAATATTTAGTTAATTGATAAATATATCTTCCAAAGTGATTTTACTCAATTGCTTATTTATAATGGTATTGATTTAATACTTAAAACTAAGCATAGTTGCGTCAATTTTGACAGATAACCTTAGCAGGTTGTAAAGAGTGTAAAGAGTTTTAATAACAGTGAAAATAGATATCTACTTTATGTGTGCCTAAATACACTTAAAACAGAAATAATGCAGCATTTAATACAAGTAGCTCCTTTTCTGGACAAATTGAAGAATTTCCAACACGCATTATCATATAAAATTCAACTTACAACTTCTCAAAAGGTAAAATTCTAGTGGTTACTTTCAAGTTACATAGAAAATAATAAATTAGAAGCCTATTTCTGTATTTAGTCAACATAATAACAAATTTACATGAATCGTTAAGTATGTATGTGTCAGAATACAATTTGTATTATATAGGTATACAAATAATATTTTAAAATTTTGTATTAACTAAAATTACTCACATCAAAAAGTTTAATGTTCTTAGTATGTAACCTTGTAATATTTGATTTTCTTATTTATAAACCTTCATCTACCTAGCAATGGTAATTATGTTCAATTGTTACTTAAATGAACACTGCACATTAATTTTATGATTATTTACAGTATTGGTACTGGAATTTTGCACGAATTCAGTGAGCTATTCTATAGAAAATTACATAATAGTCCTTACTTTCTTTGCTTAAGCAATATATAAGTCTATTTGAATTTCTTGTCTTGTTTTTGTTTTCTGATAAGATTGTTATGAATCAACATATCTATCTAAATTTTTTAACATAGCTGGCTCTTTGATACTAAATTAAGTAATAAAACTTTATATAGTACAATAAAATTATTTGTATGTATATTTTATAACATTGTTTATCATTATTCAAAGATCTATGTAAAAGATATTTTCAGTGGTTAAAATATTCAGTTAAGAAGTATAATACTTATATAAAAAAATCTAACTACAACAATGTAGAAAAGTAATGTTATGTTGCTAATGCTAGAAAGATTTATCTTAACAGCTGCTTATAGGAATGAGACTAAAAAATAGTTTTACTTTGACCAGTTAAAGGATGCAGTCTGGGAACTAAATTCTTATACCTTGAAACATCAAACGATGCCATGTGGTTAACTTAAGCATTATATTTTTCAAGGTGGTATTATGGAGCATAGGAGTAGTCGGTACCAGTGCTATGGTGGTTGGAGTGTTGTCCAGATACTTAGCAAGAAAACGAGCCAAGCCTATCCTTAACCCTCGGATCCAGCGGGCTATTAACAAGAGGATATCTAGAATGCGAAGTCCGAATGGAGGTGAGAGAAAATATTATTTATGGTACTAAAAAAATGTTTATTACATAATTGTCTATGAAAAAATAAAGATGTTTATATATTTTTTAAATGTTCTATGCTAATTTTAGTTTACTTAACATTCATTGGCATGAATAAAAAATATGTGGTACAAATGGGAAGCTACTACAAGATACATTCCCAATATTTACATGTTAAGATAAAATAGATACACTCCTTGTTGTTCCTCTATATTTATTATCTTATTCCATTACTTAAATCCGATACATATTAATGTTTTTTTTATTGCAAGCAAGGTATGAATACCATAAATTATGTAAATAAGTAACCAGAGTTTACATTGTAAAAAATCCTTGAGACACCTGTTACTATTTTATACTGGCATTTGAAACACAAAAAAATGTTTAGAATAAATACCGAAGTTTTTAAAATGATTTTATTGAAATAAAAAAAGTAATTGATAAACTATAAGCTACTCCTTAACTATACTATACCACCTAATAGTAAGAGGCCATTAAGTTTTAGATGGTAGGCAATTACTAACTTAGAAAGAGCCTATTCTATCTTGCATGTTAGAAGACACCATATTTTTATAGGCATGGGATCGGTGGCGAGCAGTGGTGGTCGCAGCAGCCCTCTAGGCTTCAGCGAACGACTATCATTGGCGTCGGGGTCAATCGGGTCTGGGGGTGGTGATGCCGCACCACTTTCTCCTCAGCAACTAGGCGTCATGGGTAAGTTACTAGCGCCATCTATTATTACTAGTTAAAGAATTTCTTTATTCTTTACGAAGTGCAAAGTTATTGCCCAGTTTTATTACATTAATACCGCGAATAAGCATATTCACGGAGCGTTAATTTACGTTTTATAGTTACATTTGTATCTATAGAAGAGTTAATTTGCAGTATCACAATGAATTTGAAAGGTAGGTACTTTTAAGTGGATTTTTAAAATATTTTAGAGGTGGGGTTATATTAAAATTTTTAAAGCGCCATCTCTTGTCGAGTAGCAAAACTATTTACCATTATAATAGTTTACAATTTTACTACAGATGTCACTACTCTCCATGTTTACTAATATTTTGATAGTGTCGCAGCACAGCGCAATAATAGTCATAATAAACATATTTTTAATATTAATTATCTTTAGTAAGTTTATTTAACAATTTTCTATACTTTAGTATAGAAGAAAATTCTAAAATCAACACACAGAAATAAAAAATGCTTTGACTGGCAAGCTGTGTATTAATGTATTTTAAGTATAAATAAAATTACAAGTATTATTGCAGTTTTACTGTAATCTGTTAAAAAAATGATACGGATTTTAATAAAACGCTTGGGAAATAAATTGCGAATGAAGATATTTTTTCATGCAATCAAAATAGATTTATTACCCACCGGAAAAAAGTAACATTTTAATTAAGAATATAATATCTAAAGGCAATTATAAATGTATTTGTATAATTAATGTATTATAATAATTATAAAACTACTAAAACAAAAAAAATATAGAAAAATTAAAAAAGAAAGTGGGCTCGTCCGGGATTTGAACCCGGGACCTCTCGCACCCAAAGCGAGAATCATACCCCTAGACCAACGAGCCATATCATATTAGCGCCAATATTACAATCCAAATCGTCTGACTTTATAATACTCTTCAATTATATTGCTTTATTTTTTTAACACTCTTTTTTTATATACACTGACTCTAACAATTCTCAAATAACCTTTAAATTATTCTAGAGTAAAGATACCACTAATAAATCGGAATGTACATAATAAATGATACTTAGGCTTAGGTACACTCATAAGTTGCCTTATTCTTAAGGATATCGTGTTAATCTGTTCAACAAGTATATAGGTACATCATGTTTCTTTACTTGTAGTGTGTTGTTCCGTTTTTTTTTATTATTTCTACCATGTCTCTCTCCGGACGGCGGAAACGGAAAAGTGCAATTTAAGAACCGACACCCAGATCTATTCAAGCAATCTATTTTCTTGCATGACTTCAATTGCTGAATTATTCAATAAAACACAGTCTCGGTGCGTTGCAAGGATATTTGCATAGTTAACCCGCGAGCACTCGCGCTCTTAAAAATCACACGAACACTCGCGCATAGAGCATTTTGCTCACGTTTTATAAATAGCTGAAAAGTACATAAATTGTAGAATATTTATTTATATTACTCCTTGCTAATAATAAAACAGTCATGTAAAATGAAATCAATTATTAATTTTTAATATATAATATTCATTATACTATAATATTTTAATTATAAAATTTAGGAACTAAATTGGCATTTCATTAGGACACCCTTGGGAGAAATTAAAAAAAAAATACTTCAGTAAAAAAAATGAAATAGTGAACAACAAAAATTAATCTTCATCAAATGCACAATCTTTACATGTATCATTCAAAGTAAAAGCATGTTCTATACATATTTTTTTTTACATGTGAAATATGACCTTTTTGTCTTGCGATTTTTACGCCTGCTTTGGACAGATTGTGCAGATTCCAT
>DWKA01000611.1:0-15509 GCA_018249155.1 Panoquina ocola ocola
CCCCCAAGGGGATAAAATAGGGGATGAAAGTTTTAACTCTTAACGCGAGCGAAGCCGCGAGCATAAGCTAGTCGTTGAATAATTCCGTCTGCTGAATCTAACCCTGAGTGTCATATTAAACCATACTTATCATACAGATGCATTGTCGTCGAAACTAAAGCATTGTGTTCAGAAGAAGTAGTTCTACTTCTACCTGCAACATTTTAAAGTACGAAAACATTTTTTTTTATTCTCATCCACCGGTAAATTGAACCCGGACTCTCTCGCTCCGAAAGTAAGACAACTAAGCGAGTGTCGTCAAGTTAGGTGCATCCACGTATTTCCAACGTTGCGTCCGAAACAAGCGCCATTACGAGCGCTGGCGTTCACTATTCAATATCGGACAAAGCGGTCTAATTGTTCGTGTGTCGCCTCTCGTAATGCCTAACTACGGGCACAATGGGCCAGCATTGGCTTGCGCTAGTTCAGGTGTTAAGCTTGTAGATTTAGGAGACATTAGACCAGTTTATACTCGTTTGACGGTTAGAGACAAACATACATAAATAAAATAAAATGTTTGATATAAATCTTTTTAGTCGCACGGAGGGTAAAAACACAAACATTCATTAAAACAATAAAATATTTAAAGTGACACTTCTTTATCCACGTTAAGAGTAATAGATTATCTAATTCTATTACTGTTAATACTCTATCTGTTGAAACAACGATAACGATAATGCACTTGACTATTTCAATTTATGAGTGGCAAGGCTTTCAGGGTACAGGTACAGATGTGTATAATTCCTTAGGGAAGTACCTAATAATCTACGTTAGTGAACATGTACTAAAACTAGCAACCATTCAAACATAGCTTAAGTACAACTCACACGTGCCATTGAGCTACCGACGCTGTGTGTACACAAATCAATCTGAGTCCAATTGTGAGTTGTATCGCAGCCGCTAACACAACACACGAAGTAAATTGTTTCGAAAATCGTCTCATGTACGCGCGGCATTAAATCCGCGTATCTGTGGCTGCCAACGTCGCGATTTATTTTAACACATTTTGTTTATAAATGATATAATACGAAATGTGATACCGTACGCGTTTCGCGGGAGCGGTGTGAGGCTCTTCGGGAATTATATGGAGCTGTTGTAACGTGCCTAACGTCGGATAAACTAGTTTTCCTTCATTATTCAAAACACCTTTATATGTCACTGTTGCTTGCTATTATGTCCGTAGAATGTTGTTTTTGTACTCTAATAAACTTTCACCGCTTTTTCGCGTGACCTATAGTGGCATTTTGTGAGCGGCTTCGTTAAGATAACTGTACCTTTGACTCTTAAGTGGGCTATTAATGGGTTGAAGTCCAAACTTTTACCCTTTGTTATTCACATTGGGAAGGAATTCCTAAAAATGTATGTCAGTACCTTCCAAATTCTAATAGAATTGTAATCATGGATGGGTAGAAGTAATTCATTAAAGCTAATCAATTATATTAATCACAATAATACTATCGATAATTTTATCGTATTTATGACGTCAACTTACACGTGCCAAATTTTTGTATTTACGGCTATTATTAATTTACATTGTGCGATGTTTGTAAACTATTTTAATAAAGGAATAAAAGAAATAGATAAATTAGATTTTTTATAGTTTTTTACATACTATTTATTTTCAAAACAATGACAACTCTATAAGTGTCTCCACACATGGGGTGTTAAGAATACTCACGTACATTTCCAGCACTCCCACCTTATGTAGGGCATTTATTCTTAGAGATACCCCCCCTTGGGGGTGAAACCGCACCCCGAGTTTTGTTACCGTGAATTGCTTTGATATTGTTGCGTATTGATCTGCTGATTGATTTAAAATGAACAACTTTCGTAGCCCAAGGCATTTACTTGCCGACTCAGTTAAATCATATTATTGGTTTCGATGGAGAGTTTTCCACTGAGTGCCAATGTACTGAGTGTTAATGAATATGAGAGTGTAAACGTTTATTCATTATTCGTTATTCAAATTAAAAAGGATATTTTTTTTGTTTTCCTATTTTTCTCACGGCGAAATCATTGCCATGATGTTTTTTATTGAAATAGTAGGAATATTGGAAGGACACAGAGGCCACTTCATGGCAGCTAAAATTGCCTAAACAAACAAACAAACATACATATTTACAAGTAATGTGATAAACATAAAATATTTCAGTGTTGCCATGAGAGCGTAAGTATACGATTTTAACCCTTACGTAGGGGTACGTTCGTGCCCCTCGCGAGAGTGGTGATTTATCAAAGAATTTTCCCACCTAATAAATAACAGATATTGCCGTATTTCGAGGGAAATGTGTATATTTTGTAATAGACGCCGGGGTATTATGCGATGAGAGGTGTACGGAAGAGGTAAGTTTTGTTTGGGTTTCTTTGAATGACACTATTTTTGTTTATTTCGTTTATTTACTTACGGATACAAAATCCTCAGCAATTGTAGTGTTATAGTGCCACCTAATATTATAATCGGCACCTATAAACTTTTGAAGTACCGAGTTTTTGGCCTATTGTTTTTTCAACAGTACTTTTTCATGCTATCTACAACAGAGATACTTATTGCGGGGGTATTAGTGTGTAAGCGTTTATGCCTATGAGGCCTTGTGGGACCCAGAATACATAATGTCATAGTACATTGTTGCCAATAGTACCTACGAGTAAATGCTATAAAAAATTAATTTCAGAAAAATAAATAAATGTTTTGGTTTTCACTTAGTTAACGCACTTTATGTTATGGGAACTTTTAATTCGCAAGTATTTTTTTTATTATTACTACGGACAATATGCATTTACGTCAAAATTAGGTTTCCTAGCATTATTGAACATACTGCGAAAATAGAAATAAAATTGCGAAAATTAAAAATAAATATCTACACGTGAGTAGGTATTATTTATTTTTCTGGTAAGTGAATTAAATTGGAAATTCAAAATAATTTTCAAAGAAAGCTGCCGCATCATTTGACATGATGACATCATGACAAATTTTGTCACGGCAACATTCAATATCAAGCCAATATACCAAACTCCGAGTACACCGTAGAAATATTCCAATATTATGATTTACGACATAATACCGTGTGATTGCTAGAGACCAGTGTAACTTGGCCCTTCTTCGTATACAGAATCTAAAGGATCCAGGTCAAGTTCTCCTGGTCATGCTACGATAAATATTCCTCTTCCCCTTTGGTATGCAAAAATATCGCACATATATGCGATATTCAGCATAATGTCGGAGACGTCATTTCTGGCATAAATCTTGCATAGAGTTAATATACTTTGGCACTCAGTTGATAGGATTTGAGGGGTCCTGAAACAGTCGCGGCTTTTTATAACAATCATGTTTGCGTTATTCAACGACGCGACGTCGCAATGCCTCTGTCATCGAGCATATAACGAAACAGAATAGTAATGTGAACTAGAAAATTTCGAAACTGATCAGTGATTTGTCGCCGATAAATGACACCAACAAGTGACTAAGTGAGCTGTGTGTCGGCCAATCGCATCGCAGGGAGCGGTGCAATTTTATGGCGTAAATTTTTTTCAAGCAAAACGTAACATACTGCTCTATTGGTTATATGCTCGATGGCTTCTGTCGATATTCTTCGATTCCGTAGGTACTATATTCTTTAACATCTTTATAACATCCGTTATTAGTATATCCAATCCACACGACCTATTATATAAGTCTATCTAGATTTAATACACGTATACGGTACCGGTTGGTCAACGTTCCATGCGAATCAGCGTATTATATACGCGCTAACCTATCTATTGAATTAGAATTCTAAGAGATTAAATAAATATATCATTGATCAATTCATATTGTGATATCCAACTTATAAATATCAGATATGATTTAAAATAAACATTTAACCAAAAAGATTATACCGAAGAATATTGCAACCAATAAAGTGTTCTAATGATCCCAAATCAAACAACTCGGGAACATCTCAAACAATGAAAGCTCTGAAAACATTGGAAATCTGTAAAACACCTTCGTCTTGCGATCGAACAAACATGGGGATTCCTTAGGGCTGATTCTATTGAGGAGCGATAAAATGATGCATTCTGTTTTCAATTGCTCATTTTCGAAATATAGTTACAGCTTTATTCTTGTGTGGGCTGAATTTAATTTCTACACACGGCGCATGTATTATTATTTCGTTGGCTTATGTAGATTACATTACTGCAAGTATATAAGGAAGAAAAGTTGATGCCAAACATAGATTGACCGATTAGAACGAAAAATGTCCGTAAAAATATGACTTGTAGACTTTAATAATATCATTGTAAAAGTATTCTTCGACATTTACAGTACGGTTGTAATTAAGAACCCAATCAAGACCAATTAAAACATACAGTATTACGGTTATATTATCCTTTTTATTCCTGAACAACCGTTGAAGCGACATTTTAAGCGCCCCGATTGCCCTAAGACGTTCCCTAACCAATGTTTTCTTTGTTGAAATCCTTGCGCCAATATTTGGCCTAATTATACAGTTGATTTCACACTTGAACCGAATTTTCTCGTTTGTCTTCCAACAATCTTTGGATTGGGGACTGTTATCGTCGAGTCGTGCAGAATTTCGGTGTTTCTGGGCGATAATAAGCGTATCTTAATTTTCTCTGTTTTAGTTCGATAACAATTGGCAAGGTTGCTATTATTGACGTCGTTGTTTTGGTTGAGAATAGTACTTTATGGACTACTTCTTATTAAAATAACTACGTGCACGCATGTAGCTGTCAATCGTCACAAACCTTGGCCATATGTTAAGTGTATATATTTATGTGTAGGTATATGTACAATTTTTCTTTCGCTATGTTACTAAAACGTTCTTACATTAAAATTTCTAAGAAATATCAATTGATGTAATCAATGATCTGTTTTCAGTTTTAATAAACGCCTTGAACACGCAACGTAATTCCCACACCACAACAGGGTGTCTACTACTAAATCACCAAACATCGTCTTAGTTCCGAAGATTTAGTGAAGTTCCGCCTCAAATCACAATCAACAATCGATACTTAATGCATAATGTAGCACTAAAACCAGAGAAGGGACGGAATCACCAAGATTAAACATTTCGCGCGAACACTATTAATCAGATCGCCGATTGCACTCTCTAAACATTACTTTAGTGACGTTTTTGATTTAGGTATCGATATCGGCAAAAGTAACAAATTCTCGTACTACATTTTATTACGTTTTGATATCAATATGAGCACTGAAGAATCAAAATATTACATTTTTACCCCCTATGTATCCTATCGAAGATTTATGTTCAATGTTTGTATTACAGAATTATAATTGTAATACAATGGCAACTCTGCGCTTACCTTTGATATAAAACACATATATAAGACAACGAATCTGCGATAATTTTACTATGGTATTTTCCTACAAGAAGAGATCTCTTGCTTGGCAGGTTTGGTACTTTCTGTAAGAACTAATCAATAATTTGCTGTTTTCTTATAATCGTATACAATGCTGATTAACGAAAGATTTCACATACGTTCGCCCCAAAAAAATAATATTAACAAAACAAAAAATACTTGAATGAAGAAATTAAAATAATTTTATCGATAAACACCGTCCTTTACTACTTCAAACCCAAAGGGATGAAGCAGGCCGCCCGGTTAGTGTGAACTAAATGAATCATTAATAATGCAAAGTTAACGCGCACCCGTTCACCGCAAACATCGATGCCGATAGCTATAGCGCAACACTAGTTCGCTGTAAATATTTGATACGTGTGTGTCATTCAATTGATTTGACGACCGTTTTTGTGTTAATTGGTCGCTGTTGGAATTTTGATGAATATAGGGTTTCGATGCGTTGGGTTTTTTAGGGAGTTTTTTAACGCGGCTTCCGATTCGAGTTACTGGTGATATCATCGCGTAGAAATCGTCACGCAGTGGAAAAACTGTTTTACGTGATAAGCATAGCACTTTTGCTATCCCCTGCTGCCCATGGACACTAGTGATGAACCTAGCATATGATTATCGCGGATTAGTTATAATAATATGGCTGTTTTCAAAAACAGCCATAATCTATTTTTAACCGCCTTCAAAAAGAAGGAGGTTCTCAAGTTGGACTGTATGTTTTTTATGTATATACACTGATTACGCTGAGGTTTCTGAAGCGATTTACGTAATTATTTTTTTTGTTTGATGCGGAATAGTGTAGAACTGGTTCCATAAAATTTGATTCGACTTCAAATCTATTAGTAATTAGTACACATAAATAAACACATAAAAAATAGTAGACAAAAATAAAGGTAGTATATAATTAATATAAACCTTTATTATTTTTTACTTTATAGTTTTGAAGTCGGTTGTTTTTAACGTAGTTATTTTTTTATTTTTAATCTCTTGGTAAGTTAGAAGATAAAGTAATGATAATTAAAATAATAATTATAATGTAATGTTGTGACTTTTTGACAGTTGTTGCAAAAGTGACTTGAGATTGTGGACAGATAGAATATTGACAACAAACGATCACATGGATTTCATAATTAGGTACATTATGAAGTTTATTGTAAAAGTGGGCAATTCTTCATCAATACCAAAAAAATATAATTTCTAACGTGAATACTATAACAAACAATTATTAATAGAAAAGAACTTAGCGAAACAGGTCACAAAAGTTTTCCTCACTGAAGCTATAAATAACCTACTTTAGATGTCATAGAATTTCAGAAAATAGGTGACGCGGGTATCGGAGTTTCAAATTGTAGTTATTAGGCCGATTCCACATAAGACTAATTACTCAATATTAAATTAAGTTAATCTATTATTATACAAGTAGCAATTTACTAAAAGCCTCCGAGTACTAAAACAGAAGCATGCCGAGAGATTGATATCCAAACATCAAAACTTTAATAAAACGGGGTCAACACAAACCATGTAATGCATACAATTTCGGCACATCACATATTCATGTCAAACGTTCTAATAAATATCTTTAGGAAAGGGAGACAATACGGAATAGTGACCGGTCGCCCCTGACAGACGCCATTTTGAAAAGGGATCGGACACGAGGACATGACACGACAACAATTTCAGGGTTACCACTTCGACCGACGACAAATATTTATTGGGTAAATTCTTGGGATCTTTTTTTTTTGAGGGGAAGGTAATTGATGGCTTTTTAAATACTGGAGTGGATCTTTTCCATTAGGTTTTTTTTTGGTTTGTTTTGATCGGGGATCCGTTGATTAAGGGGTGGTTTGTTCATTGGTTTCAATCGTATGTTTTCTCCTATAGTTAACTTATTTACGTACTATCATCTTTATTTTTATTTGCGTTGTATTTTTTGTAATAATTTCCATATTAGCGTTAAATGTTACTTCTGTGTAATGGAGTTTGCATTTATGAATAACACTCACCCAATGAAATTGTTTATGATCGCCATAATGTTTACTTTGCCAGTGTACTTGACTTAAAGTAATAAATTAGATTTGGTTTAAAAAGTTTGTCTAGTACTGTCCATACATGCTAAATCAATTAATTATCTTTATGGTATTACGATAGAAGATTGTAGAGAAATTGCATGTGTAAATCTGTAATATGGTTTTTTGAAACGAAAAAATTATCTACTGTAGATATTATGGAGGTATAGTTTATTGTAATCACTTCACCAGGGGCGCTTAAATTTTAGATAGTTTCATACATGTGCATGTTAATTTGGTACATTAATTTGCTAATGACAGTGACGGAGCTGGCAGCCCTACACAAGTCATCAGCAGATGACAATCGCCCGAAGACCGGACGCTGGCCCGTCTCGCGCCCGACATCCAATATCCCTTTGAACTGTGCCATTAGTCGGCTGGTACATCTGGCGATCGCTACTGAAAATTGTGTTACCAAACATGTATTATTGCCTACATTTACCTTCCGTTACCTGTACATGGAATATTGGAGGAAAACTGGTGTTAAGGGTATTTAGTCACTACTACATTCTGTTTATTTATTTTTGTATGATGTCTACTTATATCAGACGGCTAAACCGATTGGGATGCGATGTAATTTCACTGGAGTAATTGCAATGAGCATGGAATAACATTCAGTGTTTGATTTCGTTTCACGAGTTCATAAATACAAACATTATTTGCAGTTTCGTGCCTAAACATTTTCCGAATGTAGATACTAGTCATAGTTTTCTCGTAGTTTAGTTAGGGGTTATCGTCTAAGTATAATCAGGCTTCACATTTTTTGGGAAAATCGAGTGCTGGGAAAGCTTTTTTGTGAGTTATTTAAAAAATATTATATTCTCTGTAAAAAAACCACTCCAAAATGTATTTGCAATAAGACATAGACAAATAATATATCGAATAAAATATGCACCGAAAAATGTTCAAAGTTCTTGCGAATCCACCCGTAACCCTAAAAACAACACTACTCCGGGTATGACGGATGCTTCATATCCAAATTCATCCCGATACGTTACCCCACTAGGGTTAGTCGAGGATATTCCGAAGAGCTTTGCCAATGACAAATAGTCCTCACCCCATTTCGGTTGGCGTTTTGACGATAAATATACAACCAAGGAGCCAGTGTGTTCGGCGATTCGCGGCTTCGCTCGTAACAAATGATGTGAATGGACAGAAGGGTTAGATTAGAACTTGAGGGATTGGGAATGATTGATAGATCCGGCCCTTGTCACGAATTTTGATCTCATTACCTAGTAAAAGCTGAGCACGAAAGAAGCCCAATGACCAATGGTCATAGAGTAATTAAGAGACAAAAAAGTAAATTTTTAATATTTATTGTTAAATCTTTATAGTTAATCAAAATCCATTTACTGTTATGGGAATAGGAAGTCGGAGGTCAGATTACCGATAATATCGGAATATAACGATATACTCGTAAGTACAAGTACTGTACGCATCAACTAACTGATGAAATGACAATGAAATGAAAAAGAAAATAATGCATTTATCACAAAATGCACGTATAGTCAGTGCATTTCTAGACCAGTGCCAGACCAGTGGAATTCTTATTTCTTATACATGCAGTTTAAACTAATATAAAGGTTGTAAACTGAGATCAACCTAATTAATTTTAATAAAAAATAGGTGTTAATACATTCGCTCTGACAACCCAGAATCAATGGAAGCTCAACGAAACGAACAAAAATAGAATCCACAATATTCCAAAGCTGCACTAGTCTAAAACACAAATGAGCATCAACAAAGGGTTTTCGCAAAGCGAACGCAAATGGGCAGCGATATTAAATATTATTGCAATACACGATAATCCCATCCGAGCGTCTTTGACGACGATATATTACTGTCAACCACCCTTATCACCCTCACCACCCTAGCGATGCAAATCGAGGGGCCTCATCTCGGACTGTTTAGCTCTGACACTTGACGGCGACTGATTGTTATGTATACGACTCAATTCTTTTGTGAATCGTAAAAAATCTAAATTTGTACGACTGTGGGTGCGGTTATATGCTTGGAAATTTCAAAACATTACAAATTACGGTTTGGGATATATTTCACATAGAAACGATGTATACAAGACAGTAGGGCAACAAGTCAAGCAGTTAGTGAACTATCTCCATGCAGAAGAACTATTTGGTATAAAATGGCTTCATATTTCAATATTAATAAAATTATCGATTGGGAGGCAGTTATCAGCAACCATTAAACGCATTTTGATTGCATTACCTTGAAAATTTAAATCCAAACGTAATTTCCGTGTATTGAAAAAGGAATAAAAATTATAATTACGCAGTATGCATACATAATTATATTCCACGGTGCTTGTCTTATACTCGTATATAGAAAACATAACGGCACCGCTCATATGAAAACGTGTTACAGGTCCTGACAAAATCCAACCAGCTCGAAACGTAACATGAATAATTTCAAAGAGAAATACACTGAAGTAACAGAACCGATGTTTTACATTAAAGGGTTCGCGAGGGTCCGTGAGAGATGGAGCCAATAAGTCAACGCGTATTAACGCCTCATACCGATGGGTCACACATGAATAATAGACGGAAATGGCACAGATTTCCCCTGATTGTGAACGATAGCTGAAATTCTTCCACTAACGCAAAAACAGAAAGGAAATTTGAGTTCGCCGGAGCAAATATTCGAGACCCTTTTTATAACGTTCAAAGGCAACGTCAGGGAACACCAGATTATAAATGTTTATAGTCACTATAAATAATTGAAGACGTAGACGAACATTATACATTGACAGTGTTCGTCTTCTTTAAAGATGTAGTGGCTTTTCACGTAATTAAATCCAAAATGAAGATCGTACTAAGTAAAAAAGGGTTATTTACATAAACAGTTTATTAACACTACAGCAAGGAAACGAAGTGGCAATGGGATGAGTTTAGTTAATACAAATAAAATTATTCCTACTTGCTAATATTATAAAGAAGTTTCATATCGTACGATTAATACATATAACTATTCTAAGAATAAGATTATCAATCAGACATCGAAACTAGTCTACACACACGCACACATTGATATTCAAAATTGTATACAATGCATACATACTCAATTACCGTTCATTTTTCTTAGCCAAATCCCAGTGACGGGCGGGCAGTAATCGTCCGGTGATAAATGACCAGCGGGTGACATGAGACGGACTTAAGGACGACTGGCTCGCAGCGCGGTGTGATACTCAGCGATGGAAATTGAGCTATCTCTCACGTGGAAAAAAAACTTCTATTGTAGAAATCCTTTCATTTTCTTCAGTTACCTGTGGTCAACTTTCACCGCCGCCAAACACGATATAACATAAGCTTTCACTAACTCGACTACGGTACCTGGTGTAGTTATGATTCACATCTCACTAAACTCATCTTCCGAAGATTGGAATCGCCGGAAGTCTTAACGCTTTGAAGGCAATCAGTGTTAATTTTTACGTCGCAGAAAATACGAGTGCTAGCGAATTAAAAAAAAACAGAAAATTCCTATCAGATCGTTCTGTACCGACACGGATAATAAGAGAGCTAGTGGATAAAACAAATTAAAATTCCTGTTATAACGTCCTATTCTGCCACAGGCCACAGATAATAAGAGAACTAGTGGATAAAAAAAATATATCAGGTGTTCCTGTCCCCGCCTCTCGCCGCCAGTGAAGCCCGGCCCTAACCCGTACGAACCGGGTCACAAGCGGGATACAGGTTGCGCAGATAGTCGGAATTGATGGTTCCGTGCCGTCTCGGCGAGGACGCTGTTTTTTTATTGCACTGGAACTGAATGCGAGCTGATAGCACCGCGCGACTGGTATACGGCCACGCGTGCTAACTGATGACAGCCCGTAAACTGCGATGAACTGCGATGCATTTTTTCCTTTTCCACTATCATTGAAGTTGACTAGGTCATAAGACTCGTTAATTGGTACAGAACAAATGGGAGCAGGGGACAACGTATTTTCACTTGTCTAATAAAATTGCCGTCAAAGTTGGATAGTTGCACGTGATATGATGCCGTCGCAGAGGCGAATGAAAATGCTAAAGAAATTAGTACGGAATTAATTTACTGACTCGTAGTAACTGGAATATTTTGGTTTGAACTACAGTAAATCGCTATTTATCATCAGGTCGGATTGTTGTCAATTATCGTTTGATCGTTTCAATTAATTAAAAAATATCTAAATGCCAATAAATTCAACCTACAAAAAATAGAATCAAAAACTATTCTTTACAACAAAACGAATACCTTACTTTGAAGTTGTGGTGATTTTAGCACTTTGAATTTTTTTATCACAATACGCGTAACCATAATAAACAAAAGTAATGTTTTTTGTACGGCAAAATTTTAACTTAGTTGTAAGTCTTGTGTTCGTGATCAGTCTGTTATAAAATGTAATACCTATAACATTCAAAATTCGAAATACAGCATTTATTGTGAGTGTATTTATAATGGCAAAAATCCAATTAAGTTCTCAATACGCCCATTGAGCCGCTCCCGTCACGCGCTATCGGCCGCGCCGCGTACCGCCCGGATGGTCGCGCAGCTGGTGCTGCTACCCGAAAGGTTATTCCACACTCAGTTCATATTTATCATCAATATTCATTACTAGCGGCTATTGGGTTATCTATACCAATATTATAAAGCTGAAGAGTTTGTTACGCGATAATCTCATTAACTACTAGTCCGATTTGAAAAATTCTTTCAGTGTTGTATAGCCCATTTATCGAGGAAGGCTATAGGCTATATAACGTCACGCTAAGAGGAATAGAAGATTTTTTCCGAAGCGAAGCAAGGGTGGGCCACTAGTCTATAGATAAAATTAATAATGTTATGTATTTCAACGTGTCAAAATTTAAGGATCTTAAACAAATTGATCTAATTTCCAAATAAATGTTCTTACTTTGAAATACAGTGTAGGTACTTATTCTAATAGATATTTGTGTAAGATATAAAACGAACTTACTTACTTCAAATATTATGTTTATTACGATCTTTTTTCATTACGTTTCGTATCTGCTGAATATTTTCTCAGTGTGACATCAACCTAATAAGTGATAACATTTCAGTTACGCATTACGGATGATTACATTTTGCTATTGGATTTAAACAGATTTCAGTAAAATAATAAAATAAATTTAACTTGGCTGTCGTTCATATAACTTCGTATTTTAAGGATTTTTTTTAATTGGCATAGGATTAAATCCTCTTTAGAATTGTGATGTAAACATGTAGATACAATTTAGAATTAAAAAAGATTTAACTCAGCATAATAATATTGTAGTTATTTTTTTCATAGTCGCATTTTATAATTTAATATGCAGGTTTTATAGGAAAAATATATTATAATATCTTCTAATGGTACATCTTCGAATTTTTCATATTCCCGCAATAGTTACGTAAGCTACAACCCCATAAAGGGGCTAATATCGACAAATTATCTCATAACTGAGACAATAGCGCAGCACATGAGTGGTGGCTCTGCATCGCTCCATTAGCGATTATTGTGCCACTTCGCGGACTAACTGGACACGCACGGATATACAGCTGTACTAGATGTGACTCTAAACAACTGGTCATTCGTAGAGAACAGAGATGTGATATTTTAAAAATATAATCAGATAGAAACGAAAATGTTTGCCCCGTTACGGGTAATTTAAAAGAGACTACGTCATTAAAGTAGTATATGAATAGCGTCATTTAGTTATGCATTTGTTGTGATGTTGTTAGCCGTATTTTAAAACGTTTTGAAATAGTTTTTTCTAAGTAAAATAACAATTAAACCTATTTTTTTCTATAGATCTCGAGAAGTTAGCAATAAACAGAATTTAAAAAAAATTAATCAAACTTGTTCTCATTGATTTTATGAGTGATAATTTTTACCGCTGCCAATAAAACATATTTGTTTTGTTTATATGTAAATTAATTGTAAAAATCAAATATTCCAATTGTAAATTATTATTTTATGTTAAAGTAAATTTATTAACGAGAATAAGCTTATTTTTAAGTGCGCTCAAAACATCGAGACACATCTAGAGACTTTATATCATGCAAACTGGACACAGAAACTGCCAAATACTTTGTAGTTATTTGCGCGACTCATTATTTATTGCGCCTGTATCGACTGCGCTCCCCGCGAGTTGCCAAGAGCGTACTATTAGTTTGGCAACTGAGTTACTTCCCGCCTGTTACTATATCTTTGTTTTTGTCGAGTAACGTGATATATGGGTTCCGTAGTGCCAATTTTATTAGTTATTCGTTAACGTGGTTCAGAACATAAGCTATAATTTATGACATACATTGTTTGGAAGTTGTATATTGTTATCAAAAGCTAAAAAAAATGAGAGGGGGAGATAATATGAATCGAAGTTTGGAACCTTAGCTGTATGTATTATTACAAGGTCAACTAAACATTATTTTTATTTTAAATGATTTTATTATGAATCCTCGTCTTGCAATGCATTCCTTCAAAAATCATTGAACGTCGCTACCAAATCGTAGCATACGCGTAGCGGTATTGCTACGACTCGTAGCATTAAGCTACAAATCGTAGGTGTAAATCGAACGTAGCGATTCAAAACTTAAGCAGTGGTAACAATGCTAATGTTGTCTAATATTATGTCTATTCTTCTTTTCTCATGTCTATGCTTTGCAATGGTTCCTTTTAATCGAGAAAACCTATATAATTATATTTGCTAATAACTAATTGTACCAGCTATTATCGCTAATGATTTTTGATAAGATACATTTTACGCATATAATAGGTACATCTAAATCGTATTTTAATTACGTGCCTATATCGTATTACCTGAATATGTAACTGTAACCTGAGTATGTATTCATCCAATGCCTAATGCTATTGACCGGTAAACCCCAACACAAACTATTGGTTAACTCAGAATTAACCCACAATTTATTTACACAAATTAAACTTAACGTCAAAGTTTTCCAAAGTCAGTAGCGGCGACGCAACAAGATTCCATGCGTCTTGCTTAAACTTAAGATTCATGTTTTTAACTCTAGACCAGGTTTAACCATTGATGCGCGGCCGTTCGTATTGCGATACCTGGATAGTGGAATAATAACGTTAAGAAAATTAGGAAAATGAATAGTATAAAGTTAAGAAAAAAAATGGCAGTTTATTTAAGTAGACTTGAATTACTTTACTAAATTAAAAAAGATACTGACGTTATTTTTTAATAATATGTTATTATATCATAATTATTAGAATTACAAAACTCTTAGTTTCGTTTTCATGCTCGTTGTGGTTAAATACCTATTCCTATATAGGTTAAAATCTAATCAATTCTGATCCAGGAGCTTGCAGACGTAGACCTGTAATATTAATAAGCACTTCAATAAAAATGGGTACTATAGAATCCAATGGGAACATTTGTAAAGAAAGTTTGCCATGATTCCAGGAAAAATAGTATTCAAGATCGTTACTTTGTTACAGTTAAATAGGAGTTAGTGTCCCTAGTAATAATATAAATATGAAGTTAACTTAATTCATGACCTTTTCTATAGTAATTTATTAAGATTAAACTAGGTACTTTAAAATGATGATATATTATAATAAATATTATATTTAATTATACATTACTTTAAGTATATGTATAATGTCATTGTTTTATCGATTATATTTGTATATTAGGTACTGAATTCTATATTTTTTCTCGTTGTATACTATCAGTAAAGATAATATTCTTCAAAAATATACTATTAATTAAGTACTCGTTATAGAAATACGGATGCAAGTAGCGCAATGTGAGCACCGGACGCATAAGGGTGGCTCCACACGAGCGGTGATGCAATCGCGTTGTTAAGGCCACCTTAGACGCCATACTTTATGCGCACTCACAATTAGTTGCCGCGAGATGGCAGGTGAAACTACTGAACGGAGAAATATGTGGAGTGGAACGTGCATTTTAGTGTACCTGGTTTTTTAATATACATATCGCTCCTTGAATGCAAAAAGGCCACAAATCGAAATCCATAAATTTTACAGGGCAGCCAAAACAAAATTTTGAAACT